>JAPYYZ010000468.1:0-29958 GCA_030522705.1 Eretmocerus eremicus
CATAATGCTCACAATGGATTCTATCAGTATGTATCAGTACAACAAATATATGCAAGCATGGAATAATCGCCATACACAAGAATCTTTTGAATGAGTTCACAGGAATCTTGATGGGGTCAGTGATCTTTGACAATATCCTCCAATCTATCCATTTTTCAGGTTCTGAGGATATTTTTGACCATTCCGCTTTGAACAAACGACTGATCTCAACATTGCAGTACAGTGTCATAATAATTGAGAATTCTTACCATTTACAGAACAAAGACTAAGTACATGATAGATATCCATTACTCTGTATTCAACGTTGAGTGCTGCAGATGTTATATCCTTTGTGATAAATCGACCTTTTCAGAACAGTGTGTGTTGCGCGCGTTTGATGGGCCGCGCCTGAACCATTTGCTTCGTCATGCTCTCGATGGATCCGAGTTCTGATCCATCCAAAGAACGAACGTATATACAAATAATCATGTTATGCTGATATTTGTCGGCACATCTTGGTGGGCGTTTCATGAAGATATTTAACAAATGATTGCCAAATTAGTTCCATCATTCCTCGTTTTTCATTACTCCTAATTGGTGTTTATTCATTCTCTAAGTACACTGGTGAGTTCAGGTATTCTGGCCTCCATTGACGACCCTGTTTAATACTTTGCGAGAGTCTGTTGACGTTCATCAAGGATACTCCTACATTGTAGTGTTTACTCGAGCCGAAAAGCCAAATGGAGATGGGAGTCGTGACATACGACTCGACTCAGATGACTCAACTGAGCTGACTCAACTGGCCGAGCCATTGTTAAGATAGAAGTACATCGTTTTGACGAAGAGCGCTGCAAATATCGGCCGCAACGAACGACTTACGGAGCTCGAGTATTAGGCTATTCACCTTATCGTGCCTAGAAGGAGCGGATTTCGTACTACACCTTCAAAATTGGAATGCGGCCCCCTCTCAAAGTAATCGTGTGACTGGATACGTCTCATCTTCCCTTCGATGACCGTTAATTTACAGTTGCGGCAAGACGGCTTTTTCAGCACTGCCGCATCATACTTCAGCGAAAAATTAAATCCATACAAAATCATCTTTTCAAACCTCTACAGGCTTCACTCTTTTTCAGACACGTTTAACAATTTGTCAATATTCCACCCAATCAATCACATTGAACAATATTGAAGTTAAAAGTTTAATTTTTTACTGGCTCAGATGACTCCAAACGAGTCATCTAAAATAACCTGTTTACTTTCAGCCGGGATACATCGGAGCGGGGTGTGACTCGGCTAATTTTTTCTTACTTTTTTTTTACTCCAAGAATTTAACCTCAAAATTAGGATCGACCTTTGTCGAGCGGAGATATCGGCGTTTTCGCTATGGGGAGCTATCCGCTATCGCAGATTCAATGAATTATATACAATGGGGACAGACGCGAAGGACATATTTCCCAGCGCGGTTATCACTCCAGGCATTTGAACACGAAGGAATCATCAACCCTCTGACAGAGACATTTGCGAACATAGTTGACAGTTCAGTGCCGGGAGAGACCGATAATGGGTGCCGTGATATTGGGCTCATGAATCATATGCTATGCAGAAAAACATTATCAGGGCGGATAAATCGCATTAACGACTCAAAAATTTTCCAGATAATGGGAGATGGATCACACTATGAGAAACATATGCGAAAGAACTTCTCACCAGTTACGCCGCGGAGTGATGAGTTCAGAGAGTCCATAATTTGATCTATGGGAACGTATTTTCACAGAGAAATCGGGGACCATGATAAATATATCTGGTTCCAGAAGCTGGAAACAATCCAGATAATGGATCGAAGAATAATCTATGATATAAGGGGGCAAAATGATTTTTTATCATCCACACCGCGGAGTCATCAACTCAGAAAATCAGTATTCCGAGCTCTGGGATCGTATTTTCAACGAGGAATCGGATGGATTGAGATCTGTTTTATGATATCTACGTGCGAGTCAATTTTTTACCACCCACACCGTGGAGTAGTGAGGTCAAATCGCCCGTATTTTGAGCTCTGAGATCGTATTTTCACCCAGAAATCGGGTACCATGATGGGTATAACTGGTTTCCGGATCCAGAAATGATATGAATGATAGATTGTGATCCATCCTATGAAATCCACGGGCGAGATAATTTTTTACCACTCACACTGCAGAGTAGTAAGTTGAGATAGTTCGTATTTTGAGCTCTTAGATCGTATTTTCACCGAGAAATCGGGTACCATGATGGGTATAATTGGTTTCCGGATCCAGAAATGATATGAATGATAGATTGTCTTCCATTCTATGAAATCCACGGGCAAGATAATTTTTTACCACTCACACAGCGAGGTAGTGAGGTCAGATCGCTCGTTGTTTGAGCTCTTAGATAGTATTTTCACCGAGAAATCGGGTACCATGATGGGTATAACTGGTTTCCGGATCCAGAAATGAAATGAATGATAGATCGTGAAGTGATCTATGGATTCCAGGTGCGATATAATGTTTTACCACTCACACCGCGGAGTAGTAGGTACAGATAGTTCGTATTTTGAGCTCTGAGATCGTATTTTCACCGAGAAATCATGTACCATGATGGGTATAACTGGTTTCCGGATCCAGAAATGATATAAATGATAGATCGTGAAGTGATCTATGGATTCCAGGTGCGATATAATTTTTTACCACTCACACCGCGGAGTAGTAAGGTCAGATCGCTGGTATTTTGAGCTATTAGATCGTATTTTCACCGAGAAATCGAGTACCATGATGGGTATAACTGATTTCCGAATCTAGAAATGATATGAATGATAGATTGTGAAGTGATCTATGGATTCCAGGTGCGATATAATTTTTTACCACTCACACCGCGGAGTAGTAAGGTCAGATCGCTCGTATTTTGAGCTCTTAGATCGTATTTTCACCGAGAAATCGGGTACCATGATGGGTATAATTGGTTTCCGGATCCAGAAATGATGTGAATGATAGATCGTGAACTGATCTATGGACTCCATGTGCGATATAAATCTTTACCACTCACAACGCCAAGTAACAAGGTCAGGTCGCTCGTATTTTGAGCTGTTGGATCGTATTTTGCGATGCATCTCGAAATTACCTCATACGTCTCAGCACATTTTCATGCACTTTCTTTTTCTATCAAGCACTTCCAAATTAGTCAAGACCCATTGTATTCCAATGAGAAAGAGCTGACCTGTTTTTAGCTCGCGAGACAAAGGTATTATTCGTTCAAATGAATGGGATCAGTCTATGATCTTACATTCACATCATTCCCAGCTCCCGGAACCAGATATACCCATCATGGTACCAGATTTTTCGGTGGGAATACGATCTAAAAGCTCAAAATACGAACGATCTGACCTCACACGTCTGCGGCGTGAGTGGTAAGAAATTATCTCGCACCTGGATTACATAGAATAGTTCACGATCTACCATTCATATCATTTCTGGATCCGGAAAGCAGTTATACCCATCATGGTACACGACTTCTCGGTAGAAATACGATCTCAGAGCTCAAAATACGAGCGATCTGACCTTACTACCTCGCATTGTAAGTGGTGAAAGGAGATATCGCACCTGGAATGCATAGATCAGTTCACGATCTATCATCCATATCAATTCTGGATCCGGAAACCAATCATACCCATCATGGTACCCGATTTCTCGGTGGAAATAGGATCTCAGAGCTCGAAATACGAGCGATCTGACCTTACGACGCCACGGTGTGAGTGGTAAAAAATTATATCGCACCTGGAATCCATAGATCAGTTCACGATCTATCATCTATATCAATTCTGGATCCAGAAACCGGTTATACCCATCATGGTAACCGATTTCTCGGTGAAAATACGATCTCAGAGCTCAAAATACGAACTATCTGTGCTACTACTCCGCGGTGTGAGTGGTGAAAAATCATATCGCACCTGGAATCTATAGATCACTTCACGATCTACCATTCATTTCATTTCTGGATCCGGAAACCAGTTATACCCATCATGGTACCCGATTTCTCGGTGAAAATACGATCTAAGAGCTCACAATACGAGCGATCTGACCTTACTCCTCTGCAGTGTGTATGGTAAGAAATTATCTCGCACCTGGAATCCATAGATCAGTTCACGATCTATCATTCATATCATTTCTGGATCCGGAAACCAGTTATACCCTTCATGGGACCCGATTCCTCGGTGAAAATACGATCTCAGAGCTCAGAATACGAACTATCTGTACCTACTACTCTGCAGTGTGAGTGGTAAAAAATTATCTCGCACATAGATTCCATAGAACAGATCACGATCCATCATTCATATCATTCCTGGATCCGGAAACCAGTTATACCCATCATGGTACATGATTTCTCGGTGAAAATACGATCTAAGAGCTCAAAATACGAACTGTCTGAACTTACTACTCTGCAGTGTGAGGGGTGAAAATGTATCTCGCACGTACATTCCATAGAACAGATCACAGTCTATCATTCATATCATTTCTGGATCCGGAAACCAGTTATATCCACCATGGTACCCGATTTCTCGGTGAAAATACGATCTATGAGCTCAAAATACGAGCGATCTCGCCCTACTACTTCGCGCTGTGAGTGGTAAAAAATTATATCGCACCTGGAATCCATAGATCAGTTCACGATCTATCATTCATATCATTTCTGGATCCGGAAACCAGTTATACCCATCATGGTACATGATTTCTCGGTGAAAATACAATCTCAGAGCTCAAAATACGAACTGTCTGAACTTACTACTCTGCAGTGTGAGTGGTGAAAAATTATCTCGCACGTACATTCCATAGAACAGATCACAGTCCATCATTCATATCATTCCGGGATCCAGAAACCAGTTATACCCATCATGGTGCCCGATTTCTCGGTGAAAATACTATCTCAGAGCTCAAAATACGGGCGATCTGACCTCACTGCTCCACGGTGTGGGTGGTAAAAAATTGACTCGCACGTAGATTCTATAGAACAGTCACAATCCATCATCCATATCATTTCTGGATCCGGAAACGAGTTATACCCATCATGGTACCCGATTCCTCGTGGAAAATACGATCCCACAGCTCGAAATACTGATTTTTTGAGTTGATAACTCCGCGGTATGGATGGTAAAAATTTATTCCGCACCCACATATCATTGATTAGTCTACGATCTATCATCTGGATTGTTTCCAGCTTCTGGAACCAGATATATTCATCATGGTCCCCGATTCCTCTGTGAAAATACGTTCCCATAGATCAAATTATGGACTCTCTGAACTCATCACCCGCGGCGTAATTGGTGTGAAGTTCTTCCGCATGTGTTCTTCATAGTGTGATCCATCTCCCATCATCTGGAAAATTTGTGAATCGGCAATGCGATTTTTCCGCCCTGATAACGTTTTTTTGCATAGAATATGATTCATGAGCCCAATATTACGGCACCCATTATCCATCTCTCCCGGCACTGAACTGTCAACTATGCTCGCAAATGCCTCTCTCAGAGGGTCGATGATTCCCTCGTGTTCAAATGCCTGGAGTGATAACCACACTGGGAAATATGTTCGCCGCGTCTGTCCCCATTGTATATACCTCATGAGTCTGCGCTAGCGGATAGCTCCCCATAGTGAAAACACCGATATCTCCGCTCGACAAACGTCGATCCTAATTTTGATGTTAGATTCTTGTAATAAAAAAAAAAGTAAGAAAAAATGAGCTTAGTTAGGTCCCGCTCCGATGTATACAAGGCAATGTTTTCGCTAGCGGAAGGCTTCCGCTTGTGAAAACTCCTATATTCTCGCTCGACAAAGGTCGATCATGATTTTGAGGTTAAATTCTTGGAGTAAAAAAAAGTAAGAAAAAATGAGCCTAGTTACGTCCCGCTCCGATCCATGCAAGACCATGTTTTCGCTAGCGGAAGCCTTCCGCTAGCGAAAACTTTAATTACTCGGCCACATGAGTAATAAAAATTTTTTTTTCCTGGTAATAAATTAGTAAGAAAAAGGTAAGAAAAAGTGAGCTAGGTCTGATGCAATTCTGCGACTTATCCTTCGCTAGCTTCAGGGACCCCGATGAAAATGTCGGTCAGATGACTAGAACTACTACTAGAAACAGGCTTTAAACGCATCCGAGGGCTCCTGTCGAAAATGGATTCAGACTGATCCTCTTCCCCGCTAATTTTGGGGTCAAAATCGGTCAGTTAAGAGAGGGGTGAGTCGATCGTCAGAACGTTTCCGCGGTCCTTACAATTAGCTCGAAATATATTCAAAATACGACTCAAACTGCTCCTCCATGACAAACGGTCTCACGAATGATTCATCTTTCAATCACCAGTCAGAAAAATTTTCACTGATATTACAGGTAGACTAGGTTAATGTCACTTGAACTCGCCGAGGGATTATCTTCTGCCGCTGTCACCGGATAGGTTATAAAATGAGTGTGACTGAGACGAAGAATAATCATTCCGCGACTTTGAGTGATCACGCAGTATACAACAAACGAGAATGCACCTTCGCGGAGCCAAAATAGTCGAAAACGACGATCATAGTCAATTTCATGACATTTTTTATATTTTGGAGCAATGCTGCTTGAATTCAGCGAAATTTTCTTGCATTCATTGGTCTGTACCTCAAAAGGGATTTGTTCGCGCCTCAGAAAACCACCTGGATTGTATTCAGGAGGTCAAAATACATAAAGAGAGATACTTCCTGGATCAGTTTTGGCTTTTGAATTTAGAAGAGTGGCTTGATATTTAGGAATCAAGGGAGCTTGTTTTTCAAATTCTACGACACGAAACACGAATAATGAGCGCATCATTTCAACCCCAAAGTTCTGCGCCTCGGTAGTTCTTTTTTGCAAAAATCGTTAGAATAGTGTTTTCCCTCTGTTTTCGATAAAACTTCAAGTCTCTTGCTCCACCTGAAGGACTCATTTCTCGGCATGCAGCAGAAGAATTTTCATACCCACTCGCAAAACGGCAGGGAATCCGACCTCAGGCCTATCAATTCTTGAAAATTTTCATTTTTCGGTCCACCCATTTGACTATATATGGGCAGTACTGCGGAAAGTAACTAATTTCGTGTCTCGGTGTATTGTGACGCTCTAATTGATCAAACTGATATCCTCAAACACACAATTTACGTCTTTCATGGCGTTCTTCCTTGGACGATGGTCAGAATTGAGCGGGATTGGCTATCAGGGGTCGAAACCTGCAAAATCAGGTATTAAACCCGTCTTTATGATGACGCAAGGCTTCTCAAAAATATTCCCGCGTAAAATCATTATATACCGACAACTGTCGCAGACATTTTTATCCGTTTTGGAAAGGTCTGTCTTCATCTTCCCGTCCAAGGGTGTGTATACAAATTGTCTCCTGGTTTTGCGTGAATGTGCGAGTCACGTATGGATAAAGGTGTCGATTGGATAATATGGCTACGATCATGGCTTTCAAAAGTATGAATTGTCCATCCACAGATCTCGGACTATCAGAAAAAAAACCAATGCAATCACCAGAAATTCAAGGTCCAGCTTTTGAGACACACTTTTACATCTCAGAAACCTAGTAATGAATAGGAATGTCAATTCTGAGGCCTATCGAGGACATGTCTAAAAGCCTATTTATCTAACCTTTGATTCGAGTTTTTGGAAGTATTTGGTGGTATTAGATGTTATGTACGCGGAAAAGTTAATACGAATGTTCTTCGAGCCGCACTGAAACATTTAGTTGCGAAATGTCAACTGCGTGGCAAAAACGGGAGATTCATGCTCGAAGCCCATAAGATTAACATGGGAAAATTTTCTTTCAACTTTCTGTATCTTTCAGTTCGGATACTCAATCTAGATAGGATTACTATGTTAGAAAAAATCCACCTTGGGTTATGGGGAATTGACTTTCGACCCTCGTTAACTTTCCAACCTCGTTTGAGCTGGTTTCGGTAGAATTGCCAGTATATGACCCAATATGAAATTTTTTTCCCGGGTGGGAAACCGAAAATGCCGTTGGTTTGATCGCTGAACGCACGGCGGTCGGATGGTGACCTCTACCGCGCGGCTTCCGTACTATCCAGATCCGCGATACTTCGAAAATCCACCGAGTAATTTTAAAACTCGATGACGTCGGTTAGTATGCAATGGGGATAGGAATCCGACATGCCCTCAAGGTAGTCAATTCCGTCCCTGTCAATTCTGTCCCCCTCTCGGCCCTTTAAAACATGCCGTAGTTTTCCGTGAGATTCATCTTGACCTACGTAACTCTGGATGTTTCTGATGCCCAAACATGTCAGAATTCACTTTATTAACGACCCGAAACTCATTTGGGGTTGAAATAATTTTTTGGCCCACACCACGCTCGTGGACATTTTTGGTCCCAAAAAATCCCACTTTCCGCGGAATCACTCGCATATCTATCAATAAAAACTGTTGGCCATGTCAAACAAACTCATGAATACAATTATGATTGATTGATGCCGAATGACCCTAATTGAAATGTCTAGTATATTAATCCTATCGATAATTTTGGAAAGTATGACAAAAATATGAGTCTAGCTATAGGCCTATTTAAAGGATCTCAGGAGTTGCTCTTGCTACAGGGTTGATCCGGATACCCGGAAGTCAGGGACTCCGAATAGGGCATCTGATCCCAAACGGTCAACCAAACCCGGTCCATCCGTAAAATAGTCTAAGAGTGCCAGTACTAAACCCTGATAGGAAACTGATATTGGCTTTACACGAAGGGGTTACGGAACTAACATTTAGCCACTAAAACCGATCTCACGGCCAAAGGACTTGAGCTACAGCCTTGAAACTTTGGGGTTCTGATATGACCACTGAATACTTCGAAAAAAGTCGAGCAGGGCCCTGGAAGACGCGTGTTTAGTAGTCTAATATGGTACGGAACTGACGACAACCTTGAGAAAAAATGTTTTTCACGAGATATTGCTCCCTCACGGTCGCGACAATTTTTTCCGGCTCTTCAGATCATGCAAAAGTTTCGTCTGATCATCAACTATAAGAAAAATTTAGTACTAAACTTAATTCTTACTTCTATGGAAGGGTATAAAATAAAAGAAACCAACTTTTACTGAGGAAAACGGAGATAATCCAATTTCAGGCAAAAATCCGACCCAAAATGTATGCGTCCTTATCCTATGGACCAAACGGCGACATGGAATTTGACACCTGATACTATGATCTTTCACGTAATTTAGCTCAGAAAAATATATAAAAATCATAGCGCGATTCCTACCGCGTGTATTGACCGTAAAAAGCGAATGTCACAGGTACGGAACTGACATTTTGACCTTATTTTCAGTATAATAGCTTTTGAGGATGATTCTGGCTCGTAAATCTGACTATTGCGCCAGAGAAAGCACAAAAAAATATGCCAAAGGTGACTCTTTGGTTTCTTTCACGAGCATTTGGAGGGTTCAAAGGAGGAGGCATATGGAATATCGAAGTTTCCGAGGAACTACCGATATCCACTCAATCCCCTGCTGAAAATAATTCAGTGGGATCCCACTGGGAGCTCTACTGGGATCCCAATGGTATCCCACTGGGACCTGAGCCTGGGAAAATTCTAGACCAAAATAATTCCTGCGTAGAGCATATACTTGCTAGCTAATGTGCAGATGAAGTCAAACGGCGCAGGATTTGAGACTGATCCTGATTCCAGATGTCTCGTTTCGAGGGAGTGACTCGTGATGGATATAAGCTCGGCTCGAATTTGGAGAGATGGGTCATTGGAACCCCATGGGACCGGAATTTAGAGAAATTTTGATCGAGAGTACTCGATCCGTGAGACATGGCCGTGTGGATTTTCCGAGCAGTCATGGAGCAGGTCGAACGCGCTTCGATCACGCTGAGTTGAATGGAGTGGAGATGCCTCGATATGAACGACCCAAAACAGGGATATATGTATTCTTGATTTGATCAGGTAACTAAAAAAACCGAGTCTGAACGGCGAGTGGGTGCTGGGATCTTATAAGACTTCGTGGGGCCGAGGTCTGGGAAAACCTTGAACTAGATTTCCCTGTGGGGCCTAGTCGTGGGAATGTTGAATTGAATAATGGAAAAAATAAACTGTCGTAGAACCCGAAATGGTCAAATGGGTCTAGAGCGATATGATGTACTATAGCGCAGCTCGGGATGTTCATATAATCAACTCTAACGAAACACACTTGTTGAAGCCTCACTAGGCCTGGGTACCTCGATGATGGGATGCCAGGGAGTCCTATGGGATCCCATGACCCATTATTCCTTCAGACTCGGTCGTTTTCTCGCAGCATCTCCACCTCCATGGAATTAAGCGTGTTCGGGGCGTGTCAGAATGCTCCAGTGCTTCTTGGATACTTCCCAAGACAAGATCTCACGCAGTGCTCTCTTTGGAAATTCTTGTGGAGCTCAGTTCTACGACCTCCCGTAAGATCCCAAGATCCATTATCTCTTCAGACTCGGTCGTTTTTTCGGGCTATCTCGACCTCCACCAGGTTATTTGTCATCGACAAGAGTTTGACCTGCTCCGTGGCTGCTCGAAAAATTCCCACGACCAGGCCCCACAGGGAAATCTAGTTCAAGGTTTTCCCAGACCTCGGCCCCACGAAGTCTCATAAGATCCCAGCACCCACTCGCCGTTCAGACTCGGTTTTTTTAGTTGCCTGATCAAATCAAGAATACATATCCCTGTTAGTGATTACTTTGGGTCGTTCATATCGAGGCATCTCCACTCCATTCAACTCAGCGTGATCGAAGCGCGTTCGACCTGCTCCATGACTCTGCTCGGAAAATCCACACGGCTATGTCTCATACGGATCGAGTACTCTCGATCAAAATTTCTCTAAATTCCGATCCCATGGGGTTCCAATGACCCATCTCTCCAAATTCGAGCCGAGCTTATCCATCACGAGTCACTCCCCCGAAACGAGGCATCTGGGATCAGGATCAGTCTCAAATCCTGCGCCGTTTGACTTCATCTGCACATTAGCTAGCAAGTATTTGCTCTACGCAGGAATTATTTTGGTCTAGAATTTTCCCAGGCTCAGGTCCCACTGGGATACCATTGCGATCCCAGTAGAGCTCCCAGTGAATTATTTTCAGCGGGGTCCATATGTAATCAGCCACTCAAGTTGTTCCCACTTTTCTCAAATACTATTTTGATTTGGATGAAACAAAAAGTTTTGACCCAAATCAAAAATAAGTTCGAGATATCTGAGAAAAACTTTTCGACTCGCATATCTTCGATATGGCCATGGCCTTGAGATTTCGTTTCTGGAGAATCTTGGTAACGTCTCAAGGAATCGCAAACTGTTTGAAAAGAGAACTTTCATTTTCTCAATTTTTTATGAGTAACTTTCCAAATCTTCTATCCGAGATAGAATTTCCTATTCTTTGAGCGTGAGATGCGAGCTTTTCATTTTCTCACACATATTGAGGCTCTTCAACTCTCTAGCAACTGATGTGTCTCGCCAGTTTGAGGGAAGATTTGTTATCAGTTTTTTAATAGTCAAGAATTTTTGCAAAATCCAACAGTTCAATCGGTCTTGATTAGGCAAGATTATCTTGCTCCAATGGCCCTGTGTAATTTATACCCAGAATAAAATAGGGCGATTCCTCGTATGGATGAGAGAACGCTGTTTCTTGAAAAACCCTTTACTGTATCCGAAAATATAAAAACAAAGTCAGGGTGTGGAGAGATTGACGAGTTATTCGTCATGAGAACTTTATTGACAGCAAATATCAAAAATTACCGTCAGGTCCCGTCAAAGTCAAGAAGGGAAATTCAGTTCCTGCTGAGAGCACTATTCACAAGGTATAGCAGATGAAAATGAGTAATCTGATGTGCACTCATGATTTCATGGATGCGTCTTTTGATGAAAAATGGTTTATTGTGAGATAATGGAAAAATAGCTTTTATTATGCTCAAATCAAGCTATTGCACTCTTGCTTCTTCCAAAACAATCAGAAAGAAATGGTCAATGATAGCTCGTTGTCCTACCAGCGATCTTTATGATGAGGAGTGAATAATTTATAACAAACAATATATCATAAGATTACAAAAAATGTATCATCCAAAGACTGCATGCAAAGCAGAGATGCATGATATTTGTTCAATTGATATATCCAAAAATTGTATCTATATTCATTATTTTTCAATAGATCAATTATACTAAAAACAAGATCTACAAGTAAACGAATCAATGAAGAAAGATTTGTCAATATAATAAATCCATAGAGTACTGTAGACAAGTCTCCTACATCTAGAGCAACTGTAGAAAGTTATTTTTGCAGTGACTAAACAATCAATGAACCTCATGAAACATTCCACAATTAGAATGAGACTCAACTATTACTGCATAGAGCATTGAGTGCATGGACAACTTACATTCCCATGCTACCACTATGTTGCCTTACATTATTCTTCATACTATTCCACATGACCTAGGCGAATATATTATTCAATAGGTTATACAAAGATCCATGACGATGAGTGATGAAGAGACAATTAGAATTTACAAAGATCCAAGGGTAGCTAAAGACATCCTCACTGACTGAAGCTAAAACAGTTTCAACTTCACCCAAAAATATCAAGCTAGGTTCTGCTTGTACACAAAAAAATTTCATTCAATCAATCCTTCACTTGTAACTCTCTGCTTGGGGGACAAGGATCATCCAAATGAAATAACACTGATATGAGAAATCATACATGAACCCATTCATAAAAAATTGGGGTATATGCCTGTTAACAATCCAACATCTCCACGATTATGACGATCGTTGATCGCACATAACATCTTAATTCGTTAAATTTTAATAATTTCTGCATTTTCTCTCAATGATTCTATAATAAATGATGTGGAAGATGCGACCAAGCGTCTGCAGTTCTGCAGTGCACTTCATATATGCTTGTGAACAAGGGGGTGCATTTGATTTTGATTATTTGATGACTATCTACCAACGACAAATGCAGCTTGGATACCTTGGCACCGAACTTGTCAGCTATGGAAATTCGGAAGAGGGAAATCGAAACCCCGGCAAATCGGCTGAGAATCTGAGATGACGGCCGAGATGATAGGATGATCATCTAGATCATCTCCAAAACCCCAAACTCGAGCTACTGCGCCGGCGCAGTACCGGAACTCACGGTTTTGCTTTGATTTGCTTTGGCCACCGTTGAGAGCAGCGTGCTTGCTCACGGTCTGCTGCGCAGGGCTCGGAAAAGCGGAGCGTGCGTCCGAGTCCGAACGCAGTAGTCAGCAGCAGATAGCCGAATAGAATCGTCGCGGAACCGGGAACATTGGGAGCATCTCGGATCTTGTGCGAGGACCACACCGCAGTGTCTTCCGCGGCAAAAAGTGCGCGGATCCCATCGTGTCTGTAGCAAGCGTCGTTGCGGCTCTCCGGTGGTGCACTTGAACACGATCAATCCTCGTCCCGGTCGAGGTGCCGCAGAGCGAGCGCGAAGGGTGAAACTCTCGCTCCTCGCGGCGGATGCGCCCTCGCCGCCGCTACACTCGTGCCCAAGCTCGCGACCGCGTGCTCGATCGGCGTGCACTCGCTCACCGAATCGGAGCACAGCCCGAGCATCGTCGAGGAGCAGCGGAGCAGCCGCAGCAGCCCGAGGCCGATGGATAACGTGAGTATACGCAGAGAGCGACGATTCGCGGCTCGAGCACTGCGACGCCGCGTCGCGCCCTTGATCTTGGTCGCGCATTCGCCCGGGGGCCGCGGCGACGGCCCCTCGATCTTCCGCGACGGTGGCGGCGGCGTCTCCGGCTCTTGCCATACATCTATACACCTACACCGCTGCTTCATCGGCCCGTCTCCTTCTCTCACGCATCCGATGTATGTGCACGAGCACACCTTCGTCAACGAGAAATACGCAAGCGCGGCCCGATGCTTCCTTTCCTCCGATACGTTTAACAATGCGCTTGTATACTTTGCCCATGCGTGCGAGATCGGGTTCCCTTTTCTCGAACGTGCGGCTTCGGTCTCTCGCGTCGCACTCGGCTCTGCCTGCGCCTTTTCCGGCCACCCTTGCCGTCCTTCGAGCATCTTCGAGTGCGAGGCGGTGCGGGCGATAACCCGGTAGACGTTTCGCGTGTCGATGTTGTGATGTCCTCTGCGCGTGGATATAGGTTATATGCAGGGAGAGCGATACGAGCACGCGGTGCCAGAATTCGAGCGAGACACGTGCAGAGTCCGCGGTCCTGTCGGGGGTTGCCGCTTTCTCACAAGTATCTGGCCTTGGCTCATTCGGCATCTTTGCATCGGAGACATTCCGCCGGCCGGACACGCTAATGCGATTTTCCGCTTTTCGAAGAACGCGTGGGCTTCGTCGCCGCAAGACCCTCGCATTTGCTCGCTCTGTTCCAACCAAGTGTATTACCGTTACGAGCTACTCCATCTTCCGACTGCTGATTTACTTTTGCATCTTTCCGCAGCAGACCGAGAATCTGAGCGAGCCGCAAGGGCACGATCACCCATACTCGCTGCTACGGTTTTCATCAGCTGAGCAGTCGGTGAGTTATGTGGATTCTAGCACACTCGCTCACCATTTTCATCGCTTTTATTTTGTTTATACGCAAGCCATGGACGCGGTTGTCGAGGAGAGAGCGAAAGCGATCGATCGCCAAGAGCGCTCTATACAGGGATTTTCGTTACTTGTTCCCTTTGTTTACTTCGAAAATCGGAGGGAGGCTGACGCGCTGCCTCTGCGACGGCTGGAGCAGCTTCGCCGGGTTCCCTTTTTTTTTTGCTTTGCTTACATGTGCGCGCGTCGGCACTGCCACCACGCCACCAGCTCTCTTTATTATTTCTTTACCAAAAGCAAGACAGAGAATTGAGAAGAGAAGGTTCCGCGGATGAAATCTTCCCCCTATATATATGCGGAGAGCTGCTGCTAGTGGGGGCAATACCGTTTTTATGGAAGATCCGCTCTCGAGTTGAAATGCTCATTTGCGCTCATTCGGAGAGCGATTTAAAGTTGCTATAGAAACGTGCCCTCGAGCGGACAGCTCTCCCGCATTCATCGAAACTCCATTTTGTTGTTGGGGCTACTACTGTGCACTGCCGCTGCCCTGCGACAAACTATATAATGCCACAGTACGACGACGCGGGCATCCGCGAAGAAGAGAGAGACGGACACCAAGAAAATGATGAATTTAATAATGGCCGCGCCCGGTGTCTCGCGCGCGCGCGCATCGCGCCCGATTTATATACGAGATTTTCCACATCTTCCAAGACTTCTGCACACATCCATACACATCTCGCACGTACCGAGTTTTAGACACGCTCACGAGTAGTCGAATGTGCTCTATACCCTCTCGGAAACTGCTCGTTTTGCTCGTTTGGCGATTCCCGAGAGCCAAAGTTATTGTTTTTGGTAGTAATAGTTGCAATAGAGAGATTGAAAAGCTAACAGATGCTCCGAAGATGAGTTCTGATCTCGCGCCCCAAAACTTGAAGCTGCCTCAAGAGCACGAGGCTCGAGCATAATATATCGGAGGAGCACCTCGCGCGTTCTCTCTTCCACGGTCAGAATCTGACTCTCTTTGATGATTTTACGTGCGGCCAGTTCGAGAAAAATTGTGAGAAAGGCTCGTCGAGGTATAATTCCATGCTGCTGGCGCAGGACAGTGTGAAGGTGGTATAGTTAGTTTTCCCTTTGTGATTCGTGCATATACAGCTCGGTGTCCGAAATTTATTGAACGCGTGCTTGTGTATAGTGCAAGGGGATCGTTTATTGCTGCGTCCCTCGCGTTACCTATACCTGTATTATAGATCGAACGCAGATTACGAGTGGCCGGGTAGGATTTTTAGACCGTTGAAAAACTTTTGACGCTCTCTTCGTCTTTCTCAGCTCCTCGTTCTTTAACCCATGGGTTTCGCTTTATTCGATCCCGGTCCCCAGCCCCTCGTCCTATAATAAGCTCTTATTGTACAAGAAACCATATACCGTGCGTCCTCGGCGCTTTAGCCCGTCTGTTTTCAGTTTGTACAATAATTTCAATAAAAAAACTTGTACGTTCTCGTGTCATTCTAGAGTTTCTCGAGACATTCGATTACTCCAATGAAATGAAACAAGTAAGATTGCTCAGATTGTACTGATCTTATACTTTGTTCTACTTCAAAATGCAAATGATTATGTTGTGTATCTTTTACTTTTTTCTTCTTCTCAACCAATTTGCTCGCGTGTGACGAATGCAGAGCTGGAATATCTCTATGGATACAAACGACATCATGAGGTGTTTCAGTCCACGAAATAGGCACTGAGAAACCAAATTTCATACTTGATCGAGCTTGCTAAAGGAATGGAGAGTAATGTAAACGCTGCCATAGCATGTGTAGCTTGGTTTTCCCCGAAATTCTATCAACTCGTCAAATCTCACACGAGGCGTAGTAACGGTATCGAAGCGCGTACGCCTATAGACCAATTTTCCACAATCTTCGAATTTCAAATAGGAGCACTCGCCTAAACGAGTACACAAATGACTCGAGACACTAATTTTCGTCTGCTTCTCATTGACAGATAAAGCAAGAGCTGTTCATCGACGACGAGATAATGGAGTCGGGCCCCTCGCCACCGGCTCCATCTCCAGCTCCGGCTGCGCTCCCGTCGCCGGCTCCACTACCGTCTCACCAGCAGCAGCTGCAGCACCACCAACAGCAGCAACAGCATCAACAACAGCATCAGCAGCAGCAGCAACATCAACAACAGCAAGCACAGAAGCCGCAGCAGCCGAGCTATCCGGGCGGCGACCGTCAGCAGTTTTGCGTTTCGTGGAACTCGCACCAGTCCAACATGCACAGCGCTTTTCCAAAGCTCCTGAGCAGCGAGCAGTTTGTCGACGTGACTCTCGCCTGCGACGGCGGCTCCATCAAGTGTCACAAGGTCGTCCTGTCGGCCTGCAGCGACTACCTCGAGCGGCTCCTCCTCGAGATACCCTGCACCCATCCCATAATATTCCTCCGGGATATGCGCATGTGGGAGCTCCAGGCGCTCGTCGAGTTCATGTACCGGGGCGAGGTGTACGTCGAGCAGCAGCAGCTCGCCAAGCTCATGCAGGCCGCCGAGGCGCTACAGGTATACGAGTTACTTGCTCTTTGGTTGATTGTGAGTTGAAGACGTGAAGATTGTTTGAAGGCTGCTTGGGTGGTGTTGGTGCTTTCAGAGTTTTTGTACTGTAGATTCGGTAGAATGGGTTCTAGGGAGGAGGAGAGTAGGGTGGTAATGATGGCAAAAACAACAAAATGTTGATTTTCAGATCACAAGCATTTTGTAACTTGAAACCCTTGTGTAGTATACTGTTGAATGAATTAGACACTTGATTTTTTTTTAATCTTGAATGTTTGGAAGAGTAGAATTATGTATGTTGATCAGATTTTTGTGGGACCACCCTTTCAGATGGTAAATAACAATTGCATATGGGTTTCGCATCAACCTAGAGTCAAAATTCACTCTTGAATTTGTTATAGCAAAGCTAATGGACATGCATAATTTCTGTTTCTCCAAAGAATAAATGCCACAAAGGGTTGAGTATTGATAAAATTTAATGTACATGATCAACAATGAGGAGATTCTAGTCAATTCCAAGGATCAAATGATCTTTCGAATACTGGAAATAGGAAGTTGGTTACTGACCATGAGGACTTTGCTTGTTTTTTGAGAAAGCAGCCTACTCGCGACGATCAAATATTCTCTCTGCATCGTGAAAAAGGAAGCTTCTAGATATTTGTCTCTTTGTTGTCATTATTATCTCACAAACGACGTTACGTGGACACGATAACCTTTTGCAACGACAAACATCGCAAAAATGACAATTTTTCTCCGCATTTCCATGCGTCAAAATCTTGTCTCTAGCCATAATATGTACAACTTGTATTTATCACTGACAATTTATACTTCACTCTATTATGACTCCTGTCCAGTGTTTCCAAGTTTCAAAAAGTCTTATCTCGTCAACAAGCTCTCGTCCCTCATACACGGATTTCAAATATCTCACCCGTCTCCTTGTGTTTTCAGGTCCGCGGACTGTCCACTCAGGGTCGTACAGCGCTCGAAAGCAACGGCGCAATCGACAGTGTCTCGCAGTCGGGAATGTGCGGCGGTAGCTCCTCTGCCATGAAGCCCTCGTCAGCCAAGATGCAGCCAAGCAGTAGCTCGATCGGAGCCTCGTCGTCAGCTCCCTCGGGAGCGCCGGCAACATCCGCCGAGTACGCCCAGTGCGCCGAGGAGTCGCAGTCGAACGACGACACCGGCGACTTTGACTTCCTCAACTCGAGCGCCTTGTCCGGGGTGAATCTGCCGCCCGAGCTCGCGGTCTCGGCAGCCACTGCGCCCCCGCCTCTCCTCACGAACTCTCTGAGCGCCGTCAACTTCAAGAACATGGAGCACAGCGAGGCCCTGCAGCACCTCGAGAAGGCTCTGAGCGCTTGCGAGGCGACCCTCACCGAGACGCCGGGCCTCGTCAAAATGGAGCCGGACGAGAACCATATGTTCCAGCACCACGAGAAACCCTACACCATCAGTGCCGTGCCAATGAGCAGTTGCATGCCGGGCAGCCCCTTTCCCACGGAAGGTGTGAATGCAATTTTTTTTTGCCCTGTTTCACTTTCTCAAATTTTAATCTTCTTCGCTGTAAATCGATGATGTACACGCTTTTGATCATCCTCCGGAGGATTATTGATTCCTCGATTCGTAACGAGTTCGAGGTCTTGATGCGAGATTTTGGGTTCCGATTTTATCCAAGATGTCTTGGACAGAAATTGGGATGCACGGTGACAGTCGAAAGAACAAGGTCTCGAATACGAATTGAATAATATTTTTTGTCTTTTTCGAAGACGTATGTCGAGACCAGCTTTTGTCCCTCATATGTTTTCCTAGATTCAAGCGCTGGTTATTTATTGATTTCTAATCTATGCATTTTTTATGATTTTTTTAGTCTGGAAAAGTCTCGAGTACCTAGTAGAATCAATCGCGGCCGACGTCTAGTTATTACACCCAAAATCCGAAACAAACGAATGAATCAGTTCAATAACCTAAGTTGGTCTTGAATGACTGATTTGAGAACTTGCGCATCATTGTTTCTGGCTAGTCTTGAAAGTCAAGTCGGTGATAGCTTCATTAGCAGTGCGTGAGCATGTCTTGATTCCGCTTCACGTTTTCTCCAATTTGATTCCATGCGCGACGTATCGCATCAACTACACCAAGCTGCGGGATTATACTTTTCAAGAATAGATCAGTGTCAAAGCAACTGTTGAATTTGTTGACAGGTTATCAAAAACGACAGCGACGATCCGAGGCTGAACTGAAACAAGCTTCAGATTTGGTAGCTCGTGGCATGACCTTCCAAGTAGCCTCGGAAAAATACAACATCCCAATCAGCACAATTCGGTTCTACATGGCTCGCAAAGGCATCTTGCAGAGGCGGAAACGTGGCCGCGGCGCGGGTCAATTGGGTGGCCCGATCAGTCAACCGTCGAGTCCAGCGTCGCCGCCGTTCCACATGATGAATTTCCGCTTGCCCGAGAGCCTCAACTCCAGCCTACAGTAGTGTAGTAGTGAGTTTTATCGCATAATGGTAATAGAGTAAGGGAATCGTTGAAGATGAAAGAGAATCTGAGAAAGTTTTTTGAGTTAGACCCTCATGAATTCTCGGAAAACAGTCTAGAACTGTTTGAAGAACGCGCTTCCACCTCTCTTCCGACGGACAATCTTATGCATTTTGAATTTGGTAGCATATCGTGTGCTTACTTTATTAATTTATCGTGAAGTATACCAGGCCACAAAGACTTCTGGGTGTCAACCTCGCAAGAGCTCAAAATTTTTGCGGTTCGCGACTGCATAATCATTTACTTATTATGTTCAAATAATTTTTAATTTTATCTGACACTTGATTTTAACTGCATCGATTCTTAATACTATTGAACGATATCCAATTATGAGTACAAAACCATTCATCGAGTGAACTCATGACCTTCTACTTAGAATCATACCTCAAACGAATATTAATGGGTCTAAATATGCCATGTACAAATGAAAGGAGATTTCATGAAGCTATCCAATTTGAGTATGCAAATATTACGAAAGACCTATCGCTTTTTGAAGCACAAGGCAATCATTGATACAGCACAGGAGTATGTACGTTGCAAACAAGTTATTACGAGATTTTGAGCACTTTGGTGTCTACAACTTCTATAGAGGCTAATTTTTGCCGTCACATCTTTATAATGAATACTTTTATCGTCCTTTTATTTAGTAATGAGTTATCTTCGCCCATTCAACTGAATGAAATTGTTGAATCTCGCCAGTGTTTGTATTCTCGCAAACTCTGAGACATTAATATATAAAGACATAATATACGCATTGTTCAATATTCCCATATTAGCTGAGAGTCGTAGATGTGTAAATAGTTGATTGTGCATTTAATTTATTCCCTGTCATTTCATCCAGTAATGTGATTGAAATGTGACTGATTGATATTGAATTTGTATCTTACATTGAGTTATAATTCGTGCCTATTACAACTGACTGAATTAGAACAACCCATAAGTACAACTTTGACAGTCTACTCTCAGCATTACCTAGATTCCTGATTTCGATTTTCTAGTAGTGTTGAGATTCATCAGACCAGTGGTATCTATCATGTAATCTATTTTTACTCGTATCCATAGAGCTCTTTCGCTGCATTTTGCATACTATTTACTTACAGATTTATATCTGTAACGCGTCTTGCTAGTTCAGTTTTGGAGACATCCGACAAGTGATGATTTTTTTTCCATGGGAACGATGCTAATGGAAATGATAGCATCGCAGTGTTTCCTTTGCTTATTGACGAACAATTGTGAAGTCGATTTTTTTTTTATAAATCATCGATGAGACGATATGTCAGAAAGATGTCTTTCGCAGACAGTACTTACAATTAGTTACACCACATCATTATTGCAAGTGCAAATAATCGAGCGATAACATCTCTCCGCTACTACGGTAATCGGGTTCCGACTTGTCGATGGCCATCAAATATCAAAACCATTTTTTGTACATATTTCTTCAATTTGCAATTTGAAGACAATGATATTACTGATTGTCTTGTGCTCAACGTTACAATAAAAGGATCAAAGCATATATTTCAGAAACTTTTAGTTCGTAAATATTATTCTTAACAGTGTTTTTTACTCAGTTAGTGCGAGCTGTCTTTCATGAATGACTGACGGTATTGTGCACCGTAGATTCACTTGTGAAGCATTTTACTCTCCTTCGTATGCATCTTGAATTCGTGGCACTTGCTTGTTTTAGGAGTGCTCATGAAATGGTCAGCTAATGACGATATCTTAGCATGGTTATGGTTCCCGAATTTCTTAGTTCCTTATGTATCCAACTTTTTTATTGCGTTCTAATGAATAATATTTTTTATTTCAATTAATTCTCTCGCTAACACACGTATATGTATCATATTCTTGGTTCATTTAATGCAAGATCAACTTTTAATAGATATAAATTGGTATTTCTAGCCCTGATATTGCCGAATGCTTTTCGTCACAAAATTATAGTTGTGAAATCTTAGACTTGTTTTTTGTCGACCAAATGAACGACGCACAGTAGCCATGCTTATTAAATTGATCGTAATTGTGTCATTTCGACGCAAGTCTTTTCCATCAGATGTATTCCTAAAACGAGCGATGGTTAGTTTGCAAAAACTTTCTACTTTACCTGAGTTTAATTCGACAGACTTTTTAATGACCTCTCCTCTGAAAATTGCTTTGCATTGATTCTTCCTTCCTAACAGAAAAAGGCAACTGTGCAGGTTTGTTGCAGTAACGGAATTTTTGCTCATCTATAAGAAAATCATGTTTCAATTCAAAATAGCGGAAGATCATATGGTTCAAGGTTTTGGGAGGTTCTCATTCTCTCGGCAAGAAAAACTTACACTTGGTAGAGTTCCATAGTATAACAAAATTCTTCGATCATTGGTTGCGAAAAATCGATGGAAAAAGATGCTTGAAAGTTGGCAAAGAGCTTAAGGTTAAGAGAGCTATCAAGTATGTTTGTATTTTGTTGAATGTACAAAACATTGTAGATTATTACAGGAAGTATCAAACGATTAAGAATTTAGAGATCAGCAACGAGTTTGAGCAACTGTATTTCTTCGTTCATTGTCACGAATTGTGTTAGAACCTCAAGAAAAATAGGTTCAGAATCAGAATCTTTTTATTGGTAGATTGAAGCGCACTGCCCTTTTTTCATTTTCTCGGAAGGGTCAGAAGATTAATGAACATCAGAGTGGTATAAGCAAATTCATTTCGCCATAAATGCCTCAGCCTCCTTGTCATAGATCTAGAAAACCATGCACTATCCGAGAAATAGCCATATTTTTTCATAACCAATACACTATCCAGAATACGTTCAATGAAATAGATTGATGATATCTAATCTATAAAAATGTGGTGAACAATGCGTTTGGAAAGAGTGCAGTATATGAAATATGATTTCAATACTCTGAATAAATTAAATAGCAGTCATGCTCAATCAATTCAACTCTCCAGAGTCACTTACTTATCCATGTAAATGGTATATACTCACAATCAGACCAAATCACCAAATTTTATGAAACAAATTTCACAATTTTAACCATGTGTTCATGTGAGGCATATTCATCCATGGTTATTGTGGGGCATCCATCAAAAATGTAATGCGTACATCAAGAAGTTCTTGTAGCTTCATGTAGTCCCTTGTGTCCATTTTTTGTATTCCTATTTTCCACCTCCTATCAACCCTTTGGATAGAGCTTGACCTACCTCCAAAACACAATGAAACAGTATAAACCAGAACATGTTATGCACTGAGAAACAGAGAGGAAGTTTCGAATTTCAAGTTTGTTTTTATATCTTTGAGTTCGTATGAGTCATGATCTTGTGTTGCAGTTACTGGAGATCTTTTCTAAGATTTTCCAATATTGATCGGAATTTTTCCAGATTTTTACAGGATTTTTGAGTAAGTTCACTATACGTATCATCTAATAATGGATGTTTGAATCGATACAGTGTACTGCAAGCTGAAGGATTCTAAATACCACTCTTTCCAAATGCTAATGTGTGATGAAAATGTTTTAAGCGCTCCAGTTAATAAAATATTTTATACAGAACCTATGGTATCCAAACCAGTATTCCAAACCAATGAAAAAGTGCTGAGAATAATGAAATTGAAAGGAAAAGGGGCAAGTAATTAATTTTTTATCAGCATTAACCGCGTGTATCATTTGAAAAAATGAAAGAAACAACTAGATACGCGAGTTGGACTAGAATGGACAGCTTGATCCAGAATACCCTTGCCAGTATAATGCTCATTGGTGTTATCCATCACTATATTTTTAGTGAAACTTCGTGTCATACTCATGTACTATAATATAATATTCTACTGCATAGTGCAGGAGAAGATGCTTATTGTATGCTTCATAGTGTGTTGAGTTGAAAAATAATACGAATGTATTGATGAACGAAATAGTACTATACATGCCTTTAGAAGACTCACCACGGGTGAGCATATACTTATAAATAAACATAAACACAAGAAAAATCTCTTGAGATTGAGAACTCATGAGCAGCAAATAATTTATGATTAGGCATGGATCATGATTGTGTGATTTTTATCTTTGTGTATCAATCTTAGCACTTTCTTAGCAGTATGTGAGTTTTTTGACAACCGTAGCCACTTTGAGGCCAACACAGTAATTAGTTCACTCAATCAGAATTTCATCTTACCTCCTCTCTAATACCTGATTGTTTGACATAATAGGAGTTTGTACATCTTTCGTCTTTGTGAAGTTGTGTACTCTGTTTTTTCGCTTCTTTTTCTAGATTTTTTATTCATATTTTATAAGTCTTGAGCTGCGCATTTACCGAATATCAATAGTATTATAGAAAGTTTGTATTGATAGAATCGAGTCTGATGCGGTGGTGCACATTGTACCCGTATTTTGCATTTTCGTGCTTTTGCCGGTTTTTGCTCTCTTTGCCTCTTGGGCCTATTTTGTTGTCTCGTGTACAGGAGATTTTCATCAAGAATAACTTTTCACTGCAGTATCTATGATCATGCACATACAAAGATGTCATGTATTATAACTAGATCTCAATTCATGGTTGCTATTTGAAAAGAAAGTCGATCACGTTCAAGAGATGTTTTATATTGACTCGATAATCAATCGACATCTTTTGATTTTTTTACAATAATGTTTTAACTAGTTAAGTGTATGATGAGATGATGCAAAAAGTGAGCTGTCCAACTCGGTTGATTGGATTAAGTGATTTCCTTGGTTTCGAAATTTATGTAATTTCTCAAGAATATACAGAAACAGGTGCATTGATATCTGTAGCGGAATAATTTTACGAATATTTCTTGAGATGGGTATCGTGTCCTTTGTTGCAAGCAAATTGAAAGGTTTCAATTGGATTTTGGAGATTCCCACGACTTTGATTGGCAACCAATAATTCACTTCCTTGTGTTTCTCACCTGTGAAGACATTATCACGCAATCAGAGACTTTGCCGTATACTTTGGATGTTACTTTCTCATTACTTTGTATGCAGCTTATTTTTGTTGCACTGGAATTGCTTGTGCTGGGTCAATTTTGCGGAAACGTTGACATTCGAAGAGATCCCCTGTACTTGAGATTTGTATATATTTTTTTATTCATGCGCCTTTCTGCGCGATTCACACAGTCATTTTTTTGCATATGATTGAGAAGATGCTTGGAAGTCTACACAATGAGCAGTGTATTAATCAAGTGCGCAGTTTGGAACTTTCCCAAACGTCCGATATTATAATTTATTAGTTTATAATGTTATAAATGGTATATGCAAGTGTACAGTAATGTAGTTGATAATGATATGCTAACTTGATCAACCCCAATGATATTAGATGAGCCCAAGGATTGAGTATTGAGGACTTCCTTGTGAACATGATAAGCTTCCATGGTGTGCAGTGACTAAGATATTACAATTGCTAACATGTTTTCAACAGATGAATGGATGATACTTATAGTTCAGAGCGATGAAAGTGAAGAATTCAACCAAACATTTTTGGTCGATTTTAATATGAAGATGAGTGTGTAGTTCACACTGAAGGAGTAATAAAATTGATGTAATCATGGAAGATTCAATAGTCAGAACGTTGCCTTAATTGGTGGGTCATTTCACGATGAAATAATGTTCTATACGATGTGGAAATATTCCTCCAGCAACATTGTCAAGCTTTCACAAATAATTCAAGATAGTGGAATAAAGATTCATACTCTATGAGATCGCTATTGAACAAAAAAGACACAGCCTTGTTTGGTCTGAACTGTAACGGAAAATTACGGATGATCTTTTCGCACACGCGTTACTATATGGTTTCGATCTCAGAGACGCGAGAATCTTGTTTTCGGGACGGAAAAACGCCAGGGAATGTCCTGTCCGTTTATTGAGTAGTAATGTGTAAGAATTGTGAACCTGGACGCAAGAACAAATCGGAAAGCGAAGATTGATTCCCATTGGGATCATGTTTTTGTAATTTTAAGGTCGTCTCCAATGTGTTTAGCAGAGCATGCTTCTAAATAGAGACTTAGAATGAAGAAACCACACTATATACAATAACTAATCTAATTACTGATTAATTACCTGCGTAAGACATTTGATTGAATGCAAAGTATTTCTTAATAAAAAGTACTTTGAAAAATGAAACATGGATAATTGAATTTTGTAATGTTCAAAGTCCACATTCTATTTTCTCTTAACTATCAGTATGGAGCATTATGAACGAATACTCATTTTTATTCAGCAACTTGATCTGAAAAATGTTAGTGCAGTGCCCTGTCACTCTTCCCCTGTTCGTAATTCCTCCAAAAGTATCTCATCATTATATTAGAAGTTTTAGGTGGCCTCTTGATGGCCAGATTTGTCCAGCGATACATGTTTGCAGTTTTGCTGTACGAAAACTCACCAAGTTACAACAACAAATCGTTTCAAAATTCGTTTGTAACTCCAATGTAGTTGGTAGTCAGTAGTACTGTCAGGCAGCTCACCCCAATCAAGCTTTTGATGAACATTATTGTTTGATTAATCATGGTTTATCAGATGCGTTATGAGTAAAAGGAATTATTTCATTCGCGCCAAATTTCGATCCATCTCGATTGCCACCAGTGTACCCTCGGTTGTAAGTTGTAATTACATAGTAATTCGAATGGGGAGTGAAGCTATCCATGAGGGCTAATAAGCCGAACGAAGGGTAGGGATCAGTAGTAGAAACGGATAGAGAACCACCCAATTGATAATTTCACATCGCTTTTGCTGCGCGTAAACAAATCCAATTGCGTTTCTAAACGGATTTTCAGTTTGTTCGCGTCTATTTCGTGCAAAATAGTACTCCCTGGCTCAACCTAAATCCAAGGATTCTACCTTTGCCTATGTGCATTTTGCCACGTAGTCGCGCCATCATTTCTCAGCCTCCAATTGGTCGGTCTGATGTGGTGGTCAAGTTTGTCAGTCGCCGTACCTCAAGAAAATTTTAATCGCATTTATTTATCACATTGACATTGGGTCACCTGCGGCGATAAATCCCTTAAACTGATGGTGAGAATGTCTAGGCCTTCACACAGAAACATTCGCTCTGAGAATTCTGACATGCTTCGTAGTCGATGCCCTATTTTCTCTTTTTCCCCTATTTTCGAGGTTTCCTTTATTTTGAACCTGAAACCGTAATTTTTTCTTTATTTCCTTTCTATTTTCGGCCATCTGGGAGAACATCTTTGTGAGAGTGGTCAGCGTCACAATATGCAGGTGAGCATCAAAAGTCGTGCCAAAAACGTGTAATTTTGGAAACAATAAAAGTCGGGGGACTGTGAAAGAAAAGGAGAAGAACCAGTGAGAGGATGGAGATGATTATCGCAGTTGATCAATGTCTCAGTGGATTAACGATAAAACCAAAAATCCCTGACATCCGGCTACCTCTAGAGGGCGCATCCCGAAGATCTGAAAGAGGGCAATCTATGTGTTGCGGAAATTTTTTGTCAGGATAATTGGAGTTTATATCAGTGATGAATTATTGGAGATTTCCGGCAAAATGGTTTTTTTCGAGGACCAAAAGAGGGTGCGCCTAATTTGTCTACATATGTATAAGAGTTCATTAAGAGCAACATTATAATCTTTCGTGAAATCGCGATATCTCAACTTCCTGGCATCGACCCAAACTGGACGTGCCTCAGCTCATTTTGCAGCATTTTTTGAAATATTTTTTTCAAATGATTTGAGTCTGGTCGATCAATTTTTAATGGAGCCAAAGCAAATTTAGAAAAAAAGAATGGGGTAAATTAGGCACACTGCATTTTTTCAGTAATAATCTTATAAGATTGACCCAGAATCGAGTTTTGCAATTTTCATAAAAGCATTTCCAACATGAAGAAAAGACAAAAGGAATGAGTCAAATTACATCAGGATTAATTACGTTGATTTAATCTACGTGGCTTTTACTGGACGAGGAAAAAAGTCAAAAGTGGTAAAAACCGGTTGCATCGTTCTAAAAAATACATAAATCGCTTTGGAACGGTCCAAATTACTCATTTCATCATCTTCTAACATAATAAACATGAGAAAAACGCGCGAAAAAGTTTGCGAGTGCGCATATCCGAGATCTCGAATGGGGGCAAGTTAGATGCATTTACCTTATTTTTCCGGTTCTGGGCGTGGAAAGTACAAATCTTCCGATCCAAAGCGGTCAGAAGGTAGCACACTAGTTAGAAAAATATAATCTAGAAAAATACAATCTATGATGGAAATGTCAAATATGAATTCCGACTCGCGAGGGTAAAGTCATCCGCCGAATCACCAACTCGTTAATGTGCGACAGTGGCTAAGTGATTCAAGTTGCCAACTGCGCCTCTGACCACTGCGTTTGGATGAAACTGACGCCTATCTTTGGCCCCTTACTTTCCATTTCTGGACAACGATGGTCTAAAGAGACCATTCAAAATCCTTCCGTTCTTTGCTTCAATTCCTTTATACTGTCCGCATGCGTTGAGTTCCGCTCGCGTGTCGAGTCATTATAGTCGAGTCTATTCCGAGAGAATTCGGCTCGATATCTGCGAAAGCTCTTATCCGAGATGAGAAATACTGGATTGAAATCAATGATTTATAATTTGAAATCTTGTTTCTGAGTTTAGAACTTTCCAAACGACTATGGAATTTGACGAAGTTAAAAATTACGAATGAGTTTGTTGAATGAGAAGAGCTGGATTATGTCCGAGAAGTTTGATGAAAAATCAATCCAAGAAAGCACGGTCGCTCCAGCATTACTCAGAGGGAGCGTTCGAAAATTGAACCCCATGCTCATGAAGGATTTAGAGATCAAACGGCAATTTGGAGTATGTAGGTAGATTCACGATTCAGTTTTTAAAAAGTATACTCATGAGGGAATTCGGATTCAACACAGAGTCATATGGATTTTGATGACTTTCAGAGTGAACATAAGATGAGTGTGTACCCAATTTGGCCACCTAAGCATTGTTTGCTTATAATTTCCGTCTACGTTGGCATTTTTTAACGTATTACGGTTTATTTCGAAGCTTATTACAAAAACTTCAGGGAGAGCTGAATTTGTTGATTCGGAGTCAACTTATTGCTGATTTACGAAAAAGTGATTTTTTGCTAAGTCGTAAAAGTGTGTGCCCTATTTTGCGACCTTGAACATTGCACTCAGGGCTGTTGCGAGATGTTACGCTCTATAACCACTCCATTAATGGGGTTTGAAATCATAGAGATATAAAGAATTCTTTATATTATCATGCTTAGAATACATTGAATTGGATAAAAAGAGAGCTGGCGTGTTGAGGTATGAATTGTTTTTCGGGATGAAACTTGATTTTTCAGAGTACCTCTGTGAGTTTTTACAAGAGGTAACAAATTCGGGTATATCCTTCAAAACCATTGGTATTTGTATTTTGCTTATAAAATCGGACCAAAACTAAATATTTCAATCCTGAAAGAAGGGTTTAGAAGGTGCTAAGATTGTAAAGTCCCGCCAAACTAGCAACGAGAGTAAAATTATTGAAATATGCGTTTGAAAAGACTCACAGGCTAGAGGGCACTTTTTCTTTGCATCATGCTTGTCCGATTATTAATTATTTTCTCGTTAACGATTCGATGGGTTTTCTCGAAACAAGTGAGTACCCCGAATGTAATTAAAAGAAACCTCTTCGAATTTTTCCAGCGTGATTCGTTAAGTATTAGAGAGGTAAGCAAGGAACAACGGTTTCCCCGTATCCAACAACTCCCGTGGCCCCCTAAAACTGCCTGATAGCCAGTCGATTTTTTTTGCTCACAGTTTTCGCCAAGTTTGAAAAATGGCAAATAACTTAGATCAATAATCTCACAAGCAGGTCTTTTGGGTCCCGCAAACGCAAAAATAATTCTCGGTCGGTCCAAATCACGTGGTTTTCCATATTTCAACATAGCAAACACGAAAAAAATGTACGGCGATTATCTCCGAGATCACAGGGTTGGAAAATTTGGACAATACTTACCTCGTATTATCAGTAGTTATCCAAAATCTCCTGATCAAAAAGTTGTCCAATGTACACTCGCACGTGAATTTAAATTCTACAAAGAGAAACGTGGGATTCAGAAGTTTGTGATCTCACAAGGGGCCCCTCTCAAGCTGCACTTCAGTGTTGTATCATCCATGCCCTTACATCTACGCATTTGTACAAAATTGAACATCAGCGGGCTTTTCTCCTGATCAAATTGGAGCGCTGAAGATTAATTTCAATTGTCAGTCAGAAATGTTACCTAAAAGCCTGTTTTGTAGAACATTCCTTAATAAAGAATCTCAATTACCCGTGTAAAAATGAGTGGTACACGAGCACGCGTGATCGTGTACCAGTTGCGGTACATGTCCACGCGTGATCGTGTGTATCCACTCCTCATCAATGAT
>JAPYYZ010000469.1:0-20142 GCA_030522705.1 Eretmocerus eremicus
GTCATTCGAAGAACATGAGATCGCACAACTAAGTTCTGTATCAACTTTACACTCAGAGCAGATAATAAAACTTAAAAACTTCTCTTGCTTTTGATTTTGCCGTTTTCAACAATATTACAGTAATTTTTGTAGTTTCCGCTTCTGGAAGAAATTCGCAAAAACCAGAGATAGATTTTGAGACGCATTGATTTTGAAATAACATACCATCGCTCTCATCTTTGAAACATGCTGGTTAAACCGAATAGAACATAGTAGATTTGAAGATAAAATTGTGGTATTTTGACAACAAAAATAAAGTATGTTCATTTACTTCATTGTCTTCAAAATTCCAACAAACCTCTTAACAAAAATTCGAGCGAAAATTATAGGCGAGATAATGGTAACAATGCGCCCGTAATGAGAAGGACTCGATCTTCGAAAATCTTCCTGACTCACCATTGGCCAATTTAATCGAATGAAGTACTTCTCTAGACTACGCATTTCAAATCAATCTCGATGATATTTCTGGAATCATTCGACTATCTCGCTAGAAACAATGCAAAAATCACTCCAAATCTACTGAAATTGATTCATAGTATGAGAAAAAAAAAGATGACTCAATAGCGACGTATGAGTAAGACACCTCAAATACTGACAACAAATGTACCACTCACTCTTCGGTTTATGCGCAAGTCAAACAACACAGAGTCCAGAATGTTGACTGTTTGTAGGAGTTCTGTCATCGGTAGAATTCATCGAAAGTTTATTGCGAAGAAGGACACACGCACGACATTGCAAAATCTTTTATTGTATTCTCCACATCCAGTATGTTGTCATACCTTCACTCGTATTTTTTTCTTGATCAGAACGGATGTCCAATTGTGATGATGCATTACATTAAATAAATAGCTCGGATTGATATCATTCCGTAGATTTGTGGTGTAAAATAGTTATATGTATCAAATGTCTGCGTTTGAATGAAAATAATGATAATAGTAGTAATAATAATATTAATAATAATACTAACAATAATATTAATAATAATAATAATAATGACAATAATAATAATCATAATAATGATAATAATAGTGATGATAATAACAATAATAAGTGAACGCCATGAATCCATAATGATAAGTTTATTCCATACTCTAAAAGAGATATTGATTAATTGATTGGATGATCTTTAATCGATTTAATGAGGGTGAGACGATAGCGAGGGAGAGTGGGGGTAATCTCATCTCTCTGAGGGAGGTCATTATGTGCAGCTTAACTGACATGTGGTGAATAACGAAATCAACCTAGTACAGGATTTAAATCAGGTAAAAATTATTGAGAGTGGAAGGAAGATGGAGAACGAGAAAAAGAGAGAGGTAATCATGAACATGGAATTCCACTCGCATTCAAGTTCAATAACATTCAAATTCAATTTTCTTCCTGATTCCTGCCACGCACACTCAACCATCGTGACTTTTTGCGTCTCGATTTTAATGCTCATTCATAACGACTAACTGAGTGAACTTTTTTGTCATACTTAAAAGATTAGCTTTTCCTGTTACCATCCGATTGAGATCTCCTTGAGAACTTTGGAGAATTCAGATAGATTTACAAATGGTAACGTTCTAAATTATTTTCTTACCAAATTGAATATTTTCCGGGACATATCATGATTCTCATTGATTGCTTGTCAACTGTAATTTCGTTCATGACTGGCAATAATGCTGGGTTCTAACTCGATGAGCGAATAAGGGTATGTAACGATAACAACAGAACTTGTAGCAATGCATGCGATAGTCTGCTAAAATACCAGTTTCTATGGAGACAAGCTTTCTGCTCATAATGGATTTTTCAAAATTGTTGGCATTTTCGTTATTTACGAAGCTACATACTGTATACTTGAATTTCATAACGCGGAATGATTTGTGAGAGATCAGTTTATCTAACCAGCGTTTTTATATAGTTCGCCCAGCAAACTCATGCTTTTTCCCCTGACTTCTGCAGCTCTACAGCTCAGAAAATGACCATACCCACTAAATTTTTAGATACCCGAATTTCAATCAGAACTTTTCAGTGCTTTCGCGTATCAAAAAGTCAAAAGACGAGAAGCTCGTCACCGAAATCGTGCGATCGCATTCGGCCTGGTTTCGCAAGGAGGCTCGATTCGCGCAATCCGTCCGGCCTCTGAATACCTGAGCAGCTCCGGCGTATCACAGTAAGCATTGTATAGCATCAACAGCCTGCGGGGAGGAGCTGCGTCGACGGAAATGCGCCGATCGCTCACCCAGAGTCTCGAGCCCATATACCGCGAAATCGGCGCTCGCGCATATTTGTACCCTCGCAATTGAATTTCATCTCCACGAATATCGAGGTCCGCGACGAAATGTCTGAGATCTTGGGGGTCTGAGAGTATAGTATTGGAGTATTGGAGAGCAAAACGCATCGGATTGTGCGCGTCGAGAGATAGAGTGCAGTGAACAGGTGCGGTGCACAGTGGCTATTCGGCCGCGGCCGCTCTCCCCTTCTCCGATCTCCCTCAAGGAGGACTTGTTTCGCGCACGCCCGCCACCCGACGCGTTTCTGCAATCCGCTGCAGTCTTTGTCGGGGATCCAGAGCGACGCGCCTTCCTCGAGTGCATTGGCTCGAAGCAATCCGACAATCCATTGTTTCTCCACCCAAGAGCCTGCAGTTTTTCAAAATTTTCAAAATTCGCCAGAGGAGGCAGCTCAAGGTTCAAAATTTGGCAGCAAAAAGGGCTCAAGGGTGGATTCTTATTGGTGGTGATAGCTGTCATAGAAGAGCGATCGCGAGGAGATTCGGCCTGTAAGATTTCGCGGCTACTTGTCGAAGAGTCATTGACACTGAGCGTATCCAGCGCATCTTTGCCTGAGGGTGAGTTTTCCCTTCTATTTCACACTTTGATGATCCCTTGCTTTTTTGAACCTACGTCAAGAAAAAAAAGTGGAGAATTATGAGGTTTTGCGAAATTATTCGCTAGAGTGCCTCCATCGTAATCTGTAGCTCGACTCAATTGTGCATACTCATTAGTCCAAATAGTGAAGGACAGTCAGTGACGTAGTGATGCTAGAACCCAGTCTGTTTTCAAATTATTTAAGATTTACAACGCGCCTCCCGTCTAGTGTCTATTAAACAATGGGCTGTGCATACATTCATTGAAAGATTCATTTTCAGATTCATGAAACATTATCATGATAATTTTGTACTCACTCCACAAGAGCGCTGCTTCAAGACCTCCCAAATCCATCACGAATTCGATACTCGATTCGAGGCAAAATAGTGGTGTGGTTCGTTGCAACACTCTTGATCTTATAATCATGCCACAACTGCTTTGAGCTTTTCTCCAAATCTACTGATTAGAAACAATCGTTGTCATTTCATCACATCTTTAGAACATGCATTTGCACAAAAGATCAACATGATGCTAGTGGTTGTTCCAGACTCTGTGTAACGCACTAACGGCATAATACACGCCATCGGTCATACTATGTACGTATACATTCACTACATCAAAAAGGTTTACAATCAAACAAAAGTTTGAAGATGAACGCAACTATCAGCTCACTGCTTTGAGTAGATGAGAGGAACTCATCTCTGCAGTTGAATTAGTATTGGTGTTCACCTAATGATCTTGTAAATCATCAAGTTGCCTTATAAATAATTGTAGTAAATTTCATTCATACAATAAGAACCATTCTCCAAATTTTTAATCGCCCAAAAGTCATTTACCCCAGCAGAACCAGAAAACTTCAAATGTAACATTCTCAAATTCTTATTTCTTTTGAAGTTAGCGTTTGTCGATAAAAAATTATGTTTCTTCAGCACAAAAATGTGTGATGTATAAATTTCAATTTCTCGTCTATTGGTCCCTACAAGGTGCAACCAGATTGCAGGTACACGAATAAAGTAAGGGGTTGAGATATTCAATCAATCGGGCAAACATATGATAACTGCTCACACTGCAGCTCCTATCTGAAAGAGTGCATGAATTTTTTCTCCAATAAGAAAAATCACTTACGAGCGTCGAGCGGAAAATATTCGAATCAGAGCTCTCATGAAATTAATGATTCACAATACGCCCTTGATTGGGATAAAGAATGTAGCTCGCAATTCAAAGGCCGAAAGTCCCACTGTCTTTCATTCAAATTTGGATATTCATAATAATTTGAATGGTTGAATTGAAATATTTTCCCATGTTTGAATAGATATTCGTGTGCATAACACGGCAAAAGGTAACATTCTACAAGACCGCTTGTTTTTAGTGGGTTTTTCAAAATAATCGAAAAGTGAGGGTATATGAAACAAATTGTCTCTGCACTGTCTATGAGCACTCTGCACTGTTCATCTATTGTTTCCAAGGAATTTTTCTTGCTACATTACGAGGCCATTGACTAAAAACAAATAAACGGCTGCCGTAAATTATCGGGTGATGCAAAATGGATTTTCTGATCACATATTAGGATCACTAAGATTTGTAGCAGAACCGGTCAAATTTTTTTCATTCGTGTCATACGTTCTGTTGACTTGCCATTAAGTTCCTATCCGCCCAATGTCCCAATCCATCAGAAATTTGGAGCACGAAAGTGAAGTTGAGAAACCACAGTCTCTAATAACTGTACTATTATAATAATACAACACTTCCCATACTATTCGATTACTCTTACAAAATCTTGGTTTCAATCTTCTGGCCGTATTCTAGGAGTAGCTTGAGTGATTGGTAAGGACTTGACGATTTCGAAATTTACGTTGAAATAAATATTGCGAAATTGCGATGTCACGATAATAATCATGCAGTACACGGCGGCGTCCGTTCGCTCGCGGAATTTCTATGACGCCCAACGAGCAAATAAATCAGAATCTTCATCATACACCACTTACTCATCACCCTATTCATCAATTTCATGATAATAATTCTATCAAATCATGTTTACTGATAATCATAAACTCAAGGTCACGGTCTTCTACAAAACTGACCCAGTCATGAATGGAAATCTATAGATACTCAACTTTTCGAGCAACTATAAGCATTTTGAAGCATTGTAGGTGCTCGATTGACTTCCGCATATCAGCCTAATTGTTATTCAAGTCATCTTCTGAGATATATTTGACTGAAAATTTTGTCTAAGAGACCGAGTATAACGACGTATGATATATGAAGATACAAATCAATGTCTTGTAGAAAGTTTTCAATTTGTAATGGACTGTGTAACTCTTGTCAATAGCGTATTTGATGTCACGGTAATTTAGGCTCAGAATTGATTTTCCTTTTTGTGCTCGAGAAGATCACATAAATTTCCTTCGTGCCCATATTGTCCCTCTTGATTCGAATGTATTTTACAATCACACTCTTGACAGGTTCTTGCGTTTTCAAATGCAGGGATCTCAGAATTATGATGAAGCTTTATCGCATCACATAGCATCAAAATAACTAATCAGAATAGAGAGCACAGTCCAAAAACCCTACAATGTTGACCTTGCTTAGTCCACTCATCTCGAGATAACACATTCTTCACGACCAGTTTTAAGGCGACTTATGTTGACGGTCAAACTAAGTTACACTTGTATCAAGAAGTACTGTTTAGTGTACCACGAAGGTAGAGTGTTTCTACGGCTTTCCGAGATGGATCAAGACCTATAACAGAATTTTCGTGGAGTCATGTTTTGAAAGCCAACTTATAATTAGTTCATTCGATAGTTCGTTTCTTCCTCATCACGTAGAAGTTTTACCAGGTAGAACGATTATCTTTTCCTCCTCTCTCTCAATCATTATTTTCTCTGACAAACAATTGCATCGTTCGTGGATGATTCCATGTATCTGGAGACCAAAGTGATTGTAGCAATGTACTCTTTGGAGAACTGAACATGACTTGATCTCTCCTGAGAAATCTTCAGAGAACTTTCTATGTACGACAATTGTAAATGATACTTAGCTTTGGATGAACCATCTATAGCATCTGACTAAATTTTCACAGATTCACTCTATAGTGGTGCAGTAAAACTATCAAGAGTTCGGTGATGAATGAAAACTTATTGATCGACATTCGCATCATTAGAACAAATCTCGATGGAGATTCACATTTATATCGCTCATGGATAGAGTGAATTAATTAGTAAAAGTCGACAACAGTCTCCGCGCGAATACATTTTAATGCAGTCTAGGCCGATATAAGCTTATTCAACCAATTGAATCTGGAATTTTCGCAAAGATCGCCGAAATTAATACTTTACGAATCATGTGAAAAAAGGAGAAATGAGTTTGAAATAAAAGTTATCCAAACGCAAGATCTATGAAGAATGCAAGAACATTGATATTGTCCAGAAGCAAGTAACTAATGATGTAGATCAAGAAATCTGTGGCTAAAACCTGATTTGAAAAGTATGAATCGATCGACTTTTGACTGTCCGAATGACGAACAAAGAAGACCTCACACCTACTCGATATGGTTTATAACGAGATTTCAATCATGAAAGTAAAAAAGTTGGGGTTTTTGCTCATCTAATTGCCATGTAGGGGCACCGGTCTTTAATTCTCATCTTGACAGCTGTTAAAAGAAAAGCCCAAACAAAACATTATTTTTTCTAATTCAGGGGAGTTTACAAACTTATTCTAATCGTGTGATTCACACAAGAACTTTTAATTTTAAAAATTCACAGGCACTTGATGTTAAGAAGGATGACGCTCTTACCTCCAACTGTGGAGCAGCAGAGGCGAATCGACGAGGAACTACCTCCGGACCCAGAAATGCGGAAGCGTGACATTCAAGCTTTACGAGACTGGCTTGCAAAGCAACCTCATCTACCCAAACATTTTGGTAGGCTCATTATATTATCACAGGTTCACAACAAAATCCCCGTCTTAAAACTATGCACCCAGGCAGAGTCTACGATCTATTTTCTAAGCAGTGAATGCAAATTTTGCAATTCACAGTGGATGAATAATTATCACTATCATACACCCTTCTATGCTGCCATATGTTTCACAGAATTTCATTCGTCAACTTTTGTGATCGATCAAAAAGCTATGTGTATTTTGAGAAAATGATAAAAAAAGATGATAGAATGTGAGTACACTCCATGAATATAGTTGATCAATCAGTATTAAATCAACACTTCAAAATTGCACACTTTCATTTTCACTCAAGATCACATTTCAATAAAACTATTTCATGATCTGTTTTACGCGGTTTTCGTCTTTGATCTAGATACGGGATAGAAGGCTTCTATAAACTTAATGGTTCTGCATAGGCGATCTGGAGAACTACTGGAGCTGGACCCTTTTTCCATTAACACAATGCTTTATTATGCGCGAATTTGTTATACACAGATCCTACATTAACGAGACCCGCCTGTACGTCCTGAAAATGTTATTTTCATAGTTTTGACAATGATCCCGAAAAGAGGCATGAGATATGCTAGAAACCATCTAAATTTACTCACCCTGAAGGCAACGCGTTAGAATGTACACTCATTCCATTCGAAAAGATACTTATGAGTTGGGAGCTACAAACAACCAAAGTACCGGTTCATTTTTTAAAGATTTTTGTCGTCAAGACATGTTTGTTTGGGATCTCTCTCAGAAGGAATTTTCACGAATTTTTTCAACCCGAAACATTCCATTCAATTCCTTGAATTTCGTGTGATACGCCAAACTTGGACAGGATATTACTAGGATAAGAGTTAAGGGCCTTTTTGGCATTTTCAAGAGTACACTTATGTCACTTTGGTCGAGAGCCCTCCAATTTTTATGCAAATCAAAATATCCAAGAACAGCTTTTCAATTTATTATCTAATCTCACATGATCACTTTTTTGCATCACTTATTCTGAATCTACCATGTAATCTCATGAAATCATGAATGAAATACTGATTTTAGATGACAAAAGACTGGAAAATTTCTTGTTTGGCTGTAAAAACAGTTTGGAAAGGTGTAAACTGATATTGGAAACATACTTCAGCGCTCGAACAGCCCTACCTGAATTTTTTGCCGCAAGAGATCCACTTGCAAAGGATATCCAAGAAAACTGTGAAGCGATGTAAGTACTCATAGCGTTGCGTCTTCGTATCTATTATTGGTGAAAATTGTCTGGTAATCTTTCTTTGTTGAATTATTGTACAAACAAAACGTAAAGATGTAACAATGGAGTGGATTTTGTCTCTACGAAAATTTACTCGCTTTTATATCCCAAAACTTTACTCATGGTAATTGTGAGCTAACTATTATTTATTGAAAAATCATTACTCTGAGCATGCATTATGTAGATTCCCATCGAGAATCGCTAGTTTTCTTAGTCATAGACAATATTATTCATAGTTTTTACGAAGAAAAGTCAAATCCATCACGACAGCTATACATATGTAAAAATATCTAATGGAGCGTAATGATTCATTATTTCTTTCGTAGAGAGTATTTTGTATTACCAAAAATGACTGAGGAAGGATACAGAGTTACAATCATGCGACTCAAAGATACAGCCCTGGAAAAATTCTCCATCACAACCATAACAAGGCGAATTCTAATGGTCCTAGATCTACGCCTACAAGAAGAGCAGAGCCTATCAAATATTATGATCTTTGATCTCAAAGTAAGTTATTCGACTGAAGTGGAATGGAAGAAGGATAAAATACCCTAAGGATGAGCTACGAAAAACATTCTTATAGTGAAGAAGAAGCTCTATCTTTCCGACATTGATCATAAATTAATTTAAAATAAAACAAAAGAATATTTCGAAAGATTAGAAACAATGAGAACTGCGTATTCGTGAAAGGCACCCCTAAGCAAAATTTTGGAATGATCCGCGAAAAACTTTGGGAGGAATCTTGCCTATAATGCAAAAACATTATAATTGCACTATATATAGTCGAAATTATTCCTAGAGTTTTCCGCGGATTACTTCAAAGCTTTGCTAAGGGGTGCATTTTACTAATACGCAGTTCACATCGTTTTTATTTTTTTAAAGTACTGTTTTGTTTCATTTTCAATCAGTTTATAATGAATGTCAATAAGGTAGAGCTTTTACATGTTTATATACACTTTTCCAAGCATAATTATACATAACTGTGACATACAGCAGTGGTATAGGTATCTACAGCCATGAACAAAAATTCTGAAGATGTCCCCGGCTTCAACACGGATTTTTATGATTCTAGGGTTTCACAGCTGGCCACTTTGCGAAATGCAGCCCAACGCAGAGTATTGCGAAAAAAGCGATGTTAGCCACACAGAACAGTATGCCGTTTAGATTACAAAGAATTCACTATCTCAACGCACCCTCTTTCATCGGAAGCGTTATCAACATATTTTATCCACTCTTGAAGGAAAGACTGATCGAAAAGGTACATCTAATGGGATTGAATTGTCTTTTTGTTTTTGATACTCTCAACCGGATTTGGAATATTAACTGACACCAGAGTCCCAAATTCAGTTGTTGGAAGTTTGATAAAAATTTTTGGAATTATCTATTATCCGAGATGAACAACTCAATTTCTCATCGAGTAGATGGAGAACCTGTATCATTTTCTTCTTGATGCCCTCACATAAGTCTATTTATTTTCCAAATTGTGCCATCAGACAAAGCATTGATGGACTCTGATTACATTCGAATAGGAGGAGGGTGTCAAAATCAAGTTCCCATAAGCACGAGTAACAACTTTTTTAGGAGATGATGCAGTGGAACCTGTCCAAATGGGATCTCAAGCGGACAAAATGTTAATCCCAGTTGGAGAGATTTCTTAGTCGAAGAGTTCGTAAAATTCAAAGATCTAGAGTAAAGCAAACCCCATTGACGCTGGTTTCGTACATATTTTCCCGTGATGCATTTATTTAACTCGTCAAGCATTCATTGATATCGTTCAATGTCGATATGTGGGTCGAGATTCTACCGGTCTAATTGATGACAGTGAATACCTCATTTATTTGAATTTTCATCCATTCTGAAAGTCATGGATCTTACTGCAATCATCTACTATTGAACCTCAAGACGATATCATTCCAGACAGAGCAGAAAAGAAATTTATCTCAATATTATAGCCGATGACCGATCACCTTCCTGGCTTGATTTTTACGTAATTTCTTTGCCTCGCGACTAGCAGAGATTAACCTGTAACAAATGGACGGCTGGGAACCATAGTGGAATAGGTTTATTTCAAATTTTTCTAATTTCTATGAAATCTCTACCAACTGATAAATCGAGAGTTACTTCCACCGGGGATCTTTTTTCAATTACATTCAGGTAAACGATAAATTCGGATGATGGCGAAGGAATTTTCCCCATGAGTCGTTTTAGGATTTAGCCGTTTTCAAAGACCCAACCCGATTTTTTAAAAGTCAAAAATGGACTTATTCCACCCTGTTTTGCAATCGTCCAAATAGTGGATTTTGTTGTTGGTGTATATTTAAATGATACCCAGACAGAAAGTATCTCGTAACATGAATAATTTTGAATATTTATCATGATTAGAATCGAGACAAATCCAGAAAAGAATTATATCGACAGCGAAGTAGGACGGAAATCAGACTCTATAATTTTGTACATGTACCAAATATATTAGACCTTCGATATTTGGCATTCCTATGAATTAAACTACTTTTTTACATGGATTTATTCATAATTCACGAGTGGACAAATATATGCTTAAAATGTTTCAGTTTCGGATACATACCGGTGGTGGCCAAGAGCTGCATTCTTACATGGACAAGGATATCTTACCGACCGAGTGGGGAGGCAAAGCAGGAACGTTTCAGGAGCTCAATGGTAATGTGAAAAAATCTTGGATTCCAAAGCCTTCATCTATCTGGACCCCAACAACGACATTTACATAGAGCATGATGAACTTACTGAATATCTCAAAGAAATTTGCATTCCATCGGCGATTTGTTCACACTCCTCTCTTGAGACTGCCAAAGTACTCATCTATTGATGTGGATACGTTCTATACTACTGTGATTGCCAAAGTCTTCATCTACGGATGACGTATGCGTTCTGTACTATCATTGATGAAGTATCTTCCTCTCAGATTCGGTAGTTACATTGAGACTGCAACGCACCATCAAAAGATTATTCATTTCTCCTTCGGAACCCAGTATTAGAGATTGTAAGTCATGGCTTCGTAATTATCGTGGTTTCATTAAAATTTTGAAACATCTACAGCCATTGCAAACACATTCAGATCTTAAAGTTTTACTGATGACTTTGAATTTGCCTCTTTGAGTTCGACTGATTTACAACTTACATTGTATAAAAATCAGTTATCGACATATCCTCACGATCTCGTTCGACATTTCCCTATGATTTCAATTGTGTACATCTACCGAATTTCATCTGTTGAATCAATTTACTATTTACAGAAGCCTGGCGCTTGAAAATAGAAAAATACCGAGACTGGTTCCTGCGTGAAGAAAAGCTGAGTCGATCGAATGAAAGCGCCCGTCTACCATCCAGCAAGTCATTAATCGCCAAAGAGCTCGAAGGCGTGCAAGGATCCTTTCGCAAGCTGAATATCGACTAGAACTTTCATCTGTATGCGCTGTAATTGTTTTTTTTTTTTTCATATTCTGTTCTAGGTTTCCTTCTGTATATTTTAATGTTGAAAGATAAACAGCTGTGGTTCAATTCTTGATTCTTAAATCCTACTTGCTGTGATTCAGTAAGAAATATATTAACTATGATAATCATAACGTACAATGTTTAAGCTATTCTTGTATAACTATTCAAGTAGGAAATACGAATATCTCGGTGGAGCGAAACGATATTTATGGTCTTGTTTATTTCATAAATAAGCCGCTGAATGGAGCAAATTACGTGATATTTTGATAATCAGCGCCCCAAAATCAGTGAAAATGAGATTATTATTTTCTGTAATCCTCTGTATGAGTTATTTCAAAATAGGGAGGGCCATGATCGATCTCATTTAGACCAGGCTGAAGTGTCGCCATGTTTCACAAAAATATTTCAATTGAATTTTCTTTCAGGATCCCCTCCAGGAGACTTTTTTGCTTATGGGAATGCATGTTCCCTGGCGGAAATGTGGTCAGAATTTATTCAAACCGAAATTGTTGGAACAATTTTGAAAAATTGTTGATTTTTGTTTAGGACTATTTCCTCTAGATAATTTGGAATATGTAGAACACAAAAGACCTGTTGTAACTTTTTGCCAAACCGCATTGTTTTGCAGTTATACGCCTCTAAAAACAAAAAAGCGCGAATCTTGCGATATGCAGGTACAAATGAAGGCAACAACTAACTGAGGCTATCCACGTCAACTTAGCACATTTTTCTACCGACATTTTTTTGCTTCCCAAAGTTTTTGAAGATTTCAATATGGGATGGGAATTAATGGCCGAATCCACAGGTTTTGGGTGGAAAATTTTTTCCCTCAGATTGAGGCCCATATCAGTAGTTTTACCGAAAAACTCCAATTTGAAACTTTAAACTCAAATCACGAATCTCGAATCTCAAATTTCTCCAAAATTGTTGGAATTGTTTTGATCTTCATTTTAGTTATGGTTAGTGACCAATTTAAGCTTAGTGGACTCTCAAAAACCTGTAAAAAAACCCCCAAAAATGTTTTTCGGAGTTTTTCGCGAACGAGAGCTTGCAAAAGAATATAAACCACGACACACGGAAGATTTTTTCAAAATACACATTTATGGCCCTCATCATTTTTTCGAAAAAAATGCACCAGATCCGAGATAATAGTGAAAACCCGCCAAAAAGTGGATCCCTCCACTTCTCAAACGCGAATTTCTTGGAAAATTCAAATAGAAACCATATGCAATCCCGGCACAGAACGTTGGCATTTTTCATGTATGTACTTTAAGATTTAAAAAAATGATCATGTTCTCATATTCCTGGAACGAGGAACATGCATTTTTATGACGGATAATCCTTTTGGGAGAATTAATCGATGGTTTCGTTATGCTATATGCAAATTTGCAATCAAGTTGCGGAGTGTAGCCAGTAATTTTTCTCGATGAAAAAATAAATGAGGAAATTTGAAAAAGATTCGCTAGACCGGATACAATGCTATCTCTTAGAGATAGCACAGTTATCTTTTCTTGGTTCAAAGGCCGTGTAAAATAATTTCCAGCAAGATTGGTCTTCCGGAGGTCAAGCCCTCTCTTTGTTAGTTTTGGATGTAATCCTCGAAAAATTTTCCAATTCCAGCTTCTCGGCGGATCCACAATGCCCGAGAATCCTCGAAGAACTCCCTAGAAAGTTCTCATTTATTCCACAGAAATATTTCCGGGGAATCCTCAAAACTTCTTCATACAAGAGCAACCGGAAACCGGATCACGTGGTTTATGCATAAGCTCTTATCATATTTTTGTACCACACTCCGCTGGCAAAAGTCGAACTTTCAACTCGAAATTGAGTATTCGTTCCAGACCTCGTTATCCGATTGCACAATGTACTCGCCCGCCGTTCAAAGTTGGCGGCCACCCCGCTCCCGTCCATCAGCTCAGCACCTATAAAAGTTGGTAACCGCTCGGCATTCCATATCACGCGCGTATAATGATTTCTCTCACGCGAATCATTGGCCTCGCGTCGCGGGCAAGGCCACGGCCACCGTCAGAGCGCGTATATTTTGCGCTTGCGGCCAAACACTCGCGTCGCAGGAACAAGAGCTACGATGCAGCTTGCACGGATCCGAATTACATTTATCGTGCGTGGAGCTTGGCATGAGCGCGAGCCCGCTCGGGTGTAGGTCAATCGCGGGGCGGCAAGTTCATTCAGTGTCAGCTGGAGCTTGCGCAGGCCCAGAGGAGCGCGCGGCGGAGAAAAGCTCGCGGCGTGGCACAAAGTCGCTGCAACGCCAGTGCAGCTGTGCGCCCACGCGCGGCCCGCGGCATAGTCAGCTTTCGAGTGTGAAACACTGTACGCGTATTAACTGTTGCGGGACAGTACTCGCGCAACCTGTTTCGGCCCTTCGGATCCGGGAGCTTTTGTGTATTTGGTTATCGGGATGGGGTGTCGCGTTTGCAGTTGAAAAGTGAGGGGATCGCGAGATTTTTGGGCAACAGCTGCCGCCGGGGTGGAGAGTGGGCTCGGCCGCGCTCGGGCCGCAGTGCTTGCAAGCTCCGATCGATTTGTAGCGGACGCGCGATTCCCGCAGTCCGACGGGCCGCTGATTGTTTAGAGCGAGGGGCAAAAAACTCTTTGACGCCGCTATCCGTGCCCTACAATACGCTGCGCGACAAAGCGAGTGCCGCTAATCTGCCTCTCGCGCTCGCGATCGTCGCATCGGTGCATCTAGATCATCGGAGCAGCTTGCGAGCGCGTTAGTGTGGGTGCACGGACGGAGTGGATTGAGCGCGTGAAATGAAATTTTTAGAAGCACCGGCGCGAGCTGACTTCTCAGAGAGATACTCGTAAATTTCCTTGAATCGTCTGGATCGCCACTGATGGAGCTGATGAGTGCGGCTGACAAAGTAGTTCCCGGCAAAGGTCGCCCTGCGGATTGACAGAGGTATGACGGCTGACGATTTTGAGTGACCAAGTGTGTCTGAACGCGTGCAGTGAACTCTTCCTGCGCATCTTCATTGATGAAATGTCCGATTATCTACTTTATATCTATAATTCACATTGATAATCATTCCTATTTTCAAAATCTATCAGTTTTATTGAAAATTTAGACACGATTCCATACCCATCTTCACCAAATCACCTAAAATAAAGAGTCTTAGAAGTTTCGCTGACTTTAGTAAGTCGCTCTGAAATTGACTTGTTCATCTTTTGTAATCTGTAAATCTGCAAATCGCCGAAGATCGATACCGCATTGACTGCGGTTGGTGAAATTACGTGAAAGATATAGTTTGCATCCCCCTGCTTATCGAATACTCTCAACATGTCAATAAGATCTCAACTTATGTTGTAATCAAGATATCTGTCGATTTCTTCCTCTTGTGTATAACAGGTGCTTAATTAGGTAATTTAGATCAAATTAGGCTTATCCGCACTTCATGGATTCCTATATTTCTGGCTGGAGAAGAAAAATATGTTGGTTTACCTCTAGCCATATAATTTTAAGGAACTTGATTGTTTAAATGTGACAATTTGAAATTCCTTGAACTAGATAAGTAAGAAATTTTTCGAGTAATAGAAAGCTTGAATATCGCGTTGTCGAATAAAAGTATCATTGAAACAACTTGAAACTTCATGAAAGTTTAGTCCATATGATGAAGTACCACTTGGAACTTTGGCGTAGTTAGTGAAGAATAGTTCAATAACGTTCTTAATAATTCCCATTGCTGTGGTTATTTTCTTAGCCCTGCAAGTATACAGGTGCGATTTTTTGCTTCAGTTTCTATGAAAGAGGTTGACAACTTTTCCAGTTCTGAGAATTTTAATGAAAAAAACTTAGGCAATGCAAAAATTGACACCATCATCTGCCAAAGTTCATAGAGTTACCTTCAGGGAATTCCTTCCATCAAGAGAAAATCAATTCACCGCGAAAGGCCTGAACGAAATCAATGTGTAAATGTTCACAGTAACTCAGAAATCACTTCGTATTTTATCGCTTCAAATATTGCTGCATTTTGATTGCAGAACTTGATCATGGAAGTACATTTTCAACGCGCCGGGACTGAAGTAAGCGAATTAATTAGTTTCCACTGACGAAGAGTACAGTGCCGCATTCGCTTCCGGAAAAAGTCTCGCGGGTTACGGGAGCCAAGTCTTTAAAACATTTACTCCCGGTGTGTCATACATTTCGTTTGAAAGATTTTGAGAGCGGCGAATTATGAGCCCGCTGCCTGTAGATTACGAGTCCGACTCTTCTCTAACCATTCCTCTATATAATAGTTGTTGAATGTGATGGGAGTATCAGTCCACGCTAATGAACACGTAGGATTCCAAAGTATCTCTGTTGTATTAGTTCTACTGGCTCTGAGGTAGGACAGCGATTACTTTACGTCCTGAACATTTGAAATTTGATGAATGTTCCATATAGCCAGTTTCTTTGAAATTTATCATCATCCTGATTGGTTGCTATACTTTAAATGAGATTAAATTGTATTCACAGTGAAAACTGACAACCTAAGTCATTTTCTACTGTGAAAACAATTTTCGTTCGCTACTGAGATAGTTTTTAGAATTCTATTGAAGAATTCGTGTGAGTCATTTGAATAGTCAAAAAATATTCCAAATTAGACAATTCAAGAGCAAGATTCCTTTATGATAAGATTTTTTATTCTGGCAGAAAAATTTTTTGCTTGCATCGGCGTCTTTTGCAGTCAACCCAACTTGCCTCCATGTACATGCGAATCTCAAGAATACAAACCTCCGGACAATTTTTTATGTTGGTTAAGTTGCGCGATGAAAAAATAAGTAGTTTGAAACGATCCAAAATGATTTTTGCGTTATAGTTAGCTGGATAAAAGTTACTTTTTACATTTTTCTTAATCATATGCGAAAAGCTTACAATTACTCACAGTGGTGTCAACGTTTTGTCTCAACCAATTTCAACGTATCCCATCTCGTTCGATCCCTCATTTCAAGACTTTTATTTTTCTTTCTTCAAAGTTCCAAAATTCAAACTTGGGCTTATTTTATGAGAAAAATACTGAAACACGTTGATCAAATAGTGTTTACTCAACTTACCTGTACCATGATTATCTAAATCACGTACTATGACCTAATTACGTACTCAGAACGTGCCTAAGCATTAGAACATGATGTACAAAGTGATTTGGACCCATCAAAAGTTATAAATTGTCTCTGTAGCACAATAGTAATATTTTTGGCCATTTTCACGACCATTGAGCGATTTCGCACGTCAGACTTCCTTAGTAAAACTCGCCCCAAAAATTTTGTACTCAGCCAATCGTCTCGGTTCCTTGCTCATTCGATTCCCCAATAAGTTACTTTTAACTAGGGTCCCTTTCAAATATGTGTTCGATAGCTGTCCAATATTGGGTTCAGAATTGATTTTCTTTGAGTTGTTTCATCGCCAATTCTAATTTTCAAGGCGTACCTAAGAGCAAGTTGGATACACCTCCTCGTAAACTTGCGAAAAATCACTTTTTTGTAGATCCAAGGTAATTCAAATTCAAATGAGTCAATTCACGCAAACTCCAACTAATTCTGTAGGTTTTGAAACAAGCTTAAAAATGAGCCAAAGGGCGTTGAAAAATATTACACGGCTTCTGCATGGTTTATATAAACGAAAACGGGAGCATGTCTTGTTATTAGTCCCGGTATGGGAAGAGCTAGTACGTGATATTCAGGGAAAAATGTCCCATCTTACTCCCTAGCCGCACAATGCACAATTCTTTTCCAAATTACACTGCCCAATCTGTCCATTGGGTTCTTACAAAGAGAAAAACTATTGATCGGTTGATAATGTCATTTCATCAATAATTGAATCAATGAAGGAAAAAACTCTGACTTGGCTGAGATTCACAGTCACATAAATGCGAAAGGGGGAAAGCGACAAGTAGGTGGTGGACTGCTCCACATTCTCGTTGTAAGCCGTTGACCTGCTCCCAGCTTTCACAGTCACTCTGCAATGCGCCACTCATTGCTTCCGTATGTGTAGCTCGGGAAGCTCCGGTGTACAATTAGGATTAGCACTCGTGCTATTTATCTAGACTTGCTTCGAACATCTCCCTCAAACATACAAGATACATAAACACTCTCCCCGATAGAATATCGATTCCTTTTGTCAACAACTGAAAATACGATCCCTCGATTTTTGGAGCCGCCCCTTTTGAATCTTCTGTCATCGTAGAGATAATACTTGTTCCATCCAAGATGACACCATGAAGAACATAACCGTGTCATTTGGCTCGTAATTTAATTTGCGATCAAAACCTCACAACAACAGACAATAACAGGGTTTTTTTGATAATTTGAGTTTATTATACACCTAATTCCATTCATCGGTACAACTCAAAGTCAAGTCTTTCATGCCTAAGAGAAATGATTATCATAAAGAGAAAAATGAAGAATTTTATAGGACGTGGTCAAGCCACTTTTGTAAGTAAAATTGAAATATTTTCAGTGACAGTATATTCGGTACGCACTCTTCGTAGGTAAGAGATACACTGTGAGAATGCAAATGATATGACATGCAAACAAATCACGATACAGAATTTGACATGCATTTACATCTTTTGAGGAACAGTAATAGAAACCGAATCCATAAAAGTCTCTCAATTATGGCACCCGTATTCGGTTGCACATCAGCTTGACCTGCTGTAAAGTCCGGTAGATGCTCAAGTCCACAATCTAGTGGGTCGACGTCTTGGTAGGGAGGTCGATTCAAAGGCCATCAGGTCGGTGGGTTTTCAGAGGAGATTGGTTTATTGATGTATCGACAGGCCAATGAGTCGATTGATCGTTAGGCTGTCGGGTTAAAATGTTGGCAGGTCAATTGGTCGATCAGTTTGGTAGATCAGCGACTCAAAAATTGACCACCCAAAACCTCGTTGAATCTGCGAATTTGGAGTTTGTTCGATCGCTTGTTCAGTCAAAGGACGATCATTCCATCAATCATGAAGACTGATTCGAGGTATCACATCGATAAACCTCAAGAGGCATGTCGAACATGGAATGTTGTGCTTATCCAGGATTTCAGGTTGAAGTATGTAGATCGTGCCAATAAATACACTTTTTAATCCATACTCGCAAACAGTGATCCAAAATTGAGAATTCGATGTCAAATTGAGACTTCAGTGACCTCATAAAGGTGGGAAAATGAACTTCCTATCGATAACATAAACTCTATAATTTGGCTCTGGACATCTCTCGAGCTTAGCCCGATGGGTACAGAAAACGACTCCCAACTCGGCCACACAGAAAATCCCATAGGACATGGTCAAGTCTCCAATTCATGGCACTTTCATTTTCTGCAGGCCTGTGTAGTTAATACCCAAACCGTGATCCCATAACTTGTGTTCTACAATGACCTGATTATTTCAAGATCATTTCCCCCATAAGAATTCTTCTCACATTCATGGAATGCTAATTTAAGATTGAAAAACTCGTTCAATTTATTTGACTGTAATAACTGGATATTTCACAGAAAAGGACTTGCAGCCGGTGCAGCAGTCTCCTCTACCAGAATCAGGCTTGCAGCAGTCCGTGTGCTGCGATTAGAGGATTGAAGCGTAATAAGAGAGGGTTCGAGCAGTGAAATAGATTTTGCAAGAGTAGATAGATTGATGCGCGTAGCGTGGGGGCAGCCGCGCCGCCGGCGATGGACAATGAGCAGCCCCACCAGGAGCTGGTTAAGTGCGTGGTCGTTGGCGACACCGCAGTGGGCAAGACCCGACTGATATGCGCCCGGGCTTGCAACAAACACGTCTCCCTCTCGCAGTTGCTCACCACCCACGTTCCCACCGTCTGGGCCATCGACCAGTATCGTATCTACAAGGACGTGAGTTAATTCTATTGCAAGCATACTCTGGACTACCCTGCTCATCCACAAGTTTTTGAAAATGCTCTAGCTTTGCGAGTGATGATCAAAATTACGAGATTGACTTTGCCACTCTTTTTAGTTTCTATCTTGGTCACTGTTTGTGTGATTAAATTATTGCGGAACTAGGAGGCATCCAACCTATGAATTCTCTCTCGAACATTCTCCTGAATTTATCATCAATGCAGGATAATGGCGCCCAATTTCTGCACTTCAAGCGATTTTCGCAATCATTTTTCAACTTGACTATATATCTTATTTTAAAACATACAAAATTAGTTGAGATGCGCTTAATTTTAATAAACTGGAGTCAAGTTGTGTCAAAGTTACGAAAAAGAAGCTTTTTGAAGGTTGGCGAGGAGATGCACTCAATTCCGCAACTGTTGAGCCGTTTTTACCGTAATCTCTGTCAATTCCAATATTTTAGACTTTTCATGAATTACTTCGAAGTCCATCTTGAAATCATCGAAATAAACAAATTATACCTCCAATTGGGCGTCCAGTAGGCCAAATCATTCCAAGTTGAAGAAACAATAATTCAGCGCAAATTCAGAAGTGGCAGAATTACCACGTAAATCGGAAAATGCATCTCACAGAACGTGTGAATGATTTTTTATTGATCTAAATTATTGATTTCTCATACAATGTCATCGAAAATATGATATGAGTGTGCCGCTAGGAGACGAACGCTTGCTATCTCGAGATTTCGGGGTCAACAAAATTGGGCGCCA
>JAPYYZ010000470.1:0-20136 GCA_030522705.1 Eretmocerus eremicus
ATCGATCGCTCGAAACGCTATTGAATTTGAGATTGGAAGAAATACCCCGTCTGAATAAAAAAAAATAGCCCGGCACGAATATACAAATGAGTCTGTGCTGAATTATTTATCAGAATATCAGTCCACGAAATGTACTTATTGTAACTGCAAGAGCTTAAATCGATCAGTATTAAGTTGGACTTGCCAGATTAGTCCATTCAATCGTTGTTCCTGTAGGGGTGGAAGGGACTAGAAAATTTAGGTAGTGAGTCCCGCCTTTGAACTCGAAGTATCCACTTAAAATGCTATGATATGACTGAATTTTCAACATTTGATTGGAATGTCACCAAGGCTAAATTACAAAAAGTAATATTAGTCCAAATATACGGATGGTGAATTCAGTTGGCCAATAAACGGATCAGTGGGGCCAGGATTAAGCAAGCTTCAAAATGTCAATCTTTGAATAGAACTTATTGGCCTTTTTGGGCCGAGAATGCGGACAGAGGAAACAGCAAAATCCCCTCTCAATTTTTCCGATATGCTCCCTGAAACCAAGTTCTCTCACAGGCTTCAATGTGAGCGAGCTCTTTTTGTTCAAAAATGAAATTTATGATCTGGTCACAAATCTGGATTCAAGCCTCTGAATGTGGATTAAGGCAATCTCGTAGGCAATACTCGACCGGTGTTTTGAAATAAAAGACTAAAGTACCGTGAGTGCTAGGCTAATCCACAAGCGGATCTTCTACTGCATTTGAATTTCATAAATGGAAATTCTCGCGACAATGAAAAGAAGACGCGGGCGTAAAGTTGATTCGGTATTCGTGAAATTTATTCCTCTTGCGAGATAAGAGTGACGAGGGTGATGCCTTATATTCCGCACGTTTGATTTTAGAACCATTCTTAGTAGATTTATATTGTACATCTGTGCTCCAAAATATTAAGGTGATTCTTTTCTCGTTCATATAATTAGAGAAACATTCATCAATTATTCTAGTCGATCACATACATGAGAGGTGGCCTGTGTTAGATCGACTAAAAGCTGACAGGAATTTATTCCCATGCTCGGTCAAAAAGATTCAACCTAATACCTCATGACCGACATTCTACTTATAAAAGCAAGCAAATATTCTCTAGCTCACTTATGTTGAAACCAACCAGAAACGTAAGTACGTGTGAGGAATAGTAGACCTTGATGGCATTGATTGATTGAAGTTGATTTGAAAGTGAGAACCCAGCTTTTGAAAACTCTGACCTCGAACTTTAAACTCACGAAACGTTTTTTTTTTATATTGCATTTCTTATCTAAATATTGGTTATAATACAATCATATCACGAAATTGCATACACAGATTCTAAACATTCACCTCGTATTCCCGAAACAACTTCTCATCCACTTGATAATCACGTTATGACTTTGTGATGTAGGTACTTAGTACTTTGAAGAGTGAAATATGAAAATCATGTATGGCTGCGAACTCCGAAGAAATAGGTCATACTAATGAATATCACATGTTCATGAAGCTTTTCCAGGACACTGATGAGAATTTTAATGGGTGCTGGATTTGAACTGTACCCAAAATACGAAGAGAATTATCAACTCTAAAACTATAACACCAAAAACTCTAGGTTCAATCTCGACCAGGTTTTAGATTTACAAATTCAGAGTTTCAAGATATTATGTGAGATTTCTAGAGTTTATCATGAGGTCGAAAGTCATTTAAACGTGTTTTAATTAATCAATATTGCATAGCTACTTCACGAATTACTTTAATCGCGAAATTCAACGGAGATGCTATATCTCTAGTATTTTTGCAGTTATCGCTGGAACTTGTGCTGGCTGAATCACTTGAGCTAAAACAGATAGAACGAAATGAAAAACGTACAAGTTCGTATTCGATACTATTCTCACGTATGAAGAATCAGAAGATTTAAAAAATGTTCTCATTCAGATGCGGATCGCCTTTTCAAGTTTCGATGAAAACAAAAAATAATAATAAAAGTATTTGAGATCGAGTTTGATAAAGATGAAATTGCAAGTAGCTACTCATCGAATCGTTTTCCGCAACGATGGTATCTTGATTGGTTTGAATGCTTATCACATAGCTTGCAGAATTTGTGGAAAATTTCGCCGACTATTCATGTGAACTCAATAAGTGACAATCACAATAAATGACGAGAGCTTGGATGGATGAAAATTTGCAATTTTTCATATCATTTACTCGTGGATCTCAATGTAATGACGACCCGAGATATTCTTCTAGAATTTTTTGAGGCTGTCATTATACTTTGATTTAGTGCTTTGGCATAACATTATATCTTGCGTCGGTAGTTACACAAAACCTCTCGACTCATTACTCATTCCTTCTTGTATGATGTGTATTATAGACACCAATAGATAATTTACTAAATCGCATCATGATTCTGTCACCAATCGTGCCATTTTGCTTGAAACAAAGCCAACTTTCTCGTAGAATCGTATTTTTACCGACGTAAATCGTTTGAAAGAATCAAAGCAAGCCTATTTCTTTTTGTTCTTATCTTTCCGCAGTGACTGTAAATCTTAATTTGGAGAGAGTTAACTCTCGACCAGGATAAACACGCGTAATCACACTAACTTGTGACTCCGTGGCCTTGTGCGTGAACTGATTCTTCTGGAGCTCCGATAATCCTTGCTAAACAGAAGATGGAAGTGCTTGCTAGATCCTGTTCTAGCTTATCCACCGGCAATAATCGTGTGCAATTCGGAAAAATATCCCTCTTGGCTGTTGTCTTTATCTCAAGAAATTCTTGAAGATGAGTCAAATGAAAAGGGATGTCTAGAATTATACTCAGAATAGTGAGAAATGCATTATCAACCACTCAATAGCCTAAAATTCTAGTTCTGATTCTCCTCACATCTTCACGCAGATGGTAGTGTCCATAAATGGGATATGAATTCTTGAGTATCCTAGATGCTCTCTGAAATTTTCTCAATGAATGGGCCAAATTTTATAAGCTGCAATGAGCTTCGGACTTATTTTGTAAGAGAAATAGGATTTTATTGAATCCTCATCGCTGCAAATCAAGTCATTCATCTGCAAGATTCGCATGTTGCGTGAAATTTGAGATACTTCCCTGTAAAGTTTGCAAGAATATCTGCTCGAATCACGAGGGAGAGTATCTTATATTCTGAAAAGGGGAGATTGTTTTCAGAAGGTGTCAAGAATAGCACGGATCTTACATCTGAAGGGGTGCCAGGTCATTTTATTGCAGGGTTTCGAACCTCTCATTAATTCTTCAATGAGAACGATCAACCAGATTCACATCAAATATTATGCCACCTCATTTTTGCTCCTTCTCTCTTTCTCTCGTTTCACCCCCCCCCCCCTTCTCCCTCGGCACGCTAACGGAATCTCATCTCTCGTCTGCCTGCTCACCACTCCAGCTTCCTCTTAGAAACGAAATCGCAACCTCACCGCCCGAGGCTGCACTTCTTATCCTATCCTTGATGCGGCGCATGGAAAATTTACACCAAGAACCACGAGAAATTGAGCAAACGACTCGACTTCTGAAGTCTGCATGAACTCGGGTGGCAACTAACGCTTTGAGAGAAGACAATTTTTAGCTGGCTCGAGATCACTTTTCTCCCTCATCGCCGTCTCAAATAGTTTCAAATCATTCTTGGGCATAGTTCGATACTGACTGATGTTCCTTAAGGTAGTGCTTTTCAAGATGATCTTTCGAACGACCTGCAAGTTATGCATTCTCAAAAAGCAGGTGAAGGAACAGGCTGACTCGTCAATGAATCAAAATTCACCGGAAAACTAAATACACAGAGTGGGTGGGGATTGATATAATGCTTTAAGACTCAAGATCTAGAACTTGATTAGTTAAAGCTGAATATCGTTAGATTACGGCAGCAGAGTCTCACATTGTACAACAATTTCCCTGTTTCGACTGAAAGGGGCCAACGCTCAAATTAGAAGTAGAAAATCTATGTCGAACTGGTTGATACGTTGACAACTGTTTTCCATGTGGGCATGAATTTCACAGTATCGCTGTGTCACTGCGGAATTCACTCTTTTACGAACGCGGTCTGGAAATGCTTATTGTTAGATTATTACAGATAGCTTGAGAGAGTGAGCATATTCGATTTATTCGGAAGTCCACTCTCTAAATACGAATCCAATATTTGGCCGTACTGGAATAGGCATTGTAAGATGTACATTTTATTCCTTCAACTTGTTTAAGTACACCAACAATTAATCGTAGGAACTCAAACGTTACATTTTTCATATATTATATGAATGTATAGTGCGACCCATGTGTAGTTGAACTGACTTGGATCACTCAAAACTCAAAAGAATGTATATTACGAATAGATGAGTGAATGGGAAATGAACCATCGCTTTCATCGATTCAAAGAGCTAAATATAAAAATAAGATAGAGTGTTTTACTTCATGAACAGGAAAATTGACTTATTCCCTAGACATAATTCAAGTTTTCGATTTTCTGAATAGGTTTTCCGTCTATATAAGTTCTCATACCAGCATCCCAATACTTGAGAAATATAAATATCAAGTTCATCTTTGTTGCTTTTGATAGTAGGACAATGATATATTTAATTGTTTTTGAATTATATCATCACAGTACTCAAAATGTCATATTTTTTTCCTTCGATGCTCGTCATTGCAGGCAGCATGTTACTTAGAAATATCTGACCAGGAGAGACCACAGCCTTCGGGACACGGATCTGTCTGAAACTTTGGGAATCATCGCTTCTTGGCACCAAAAGATGATCTCTAAAGCTGCAGAGTCTAACGCTCAAGCATTTTTGAGCTACACACCGTGACAATTACTTTTTAACATTGGTCTATGTGGTCAATACTAATATTCTGTGGCATATCTCGAAAACCATTAAGCGTTAGATCTTGGGGCTTTAGATGTCATACTTTGGAACCAAAAGGTGACAATTGTCTCAGTTTCAGCCACATCCATGACCCGGAGGCTATGGACTCTCCTGGTGAGTACAGCATTGAATCAAACTTATCTAGAACTATTTGTCCTCCAATCGAGTTCAAGAGTTCACACGAGGTGAAGATTCAGTGTGTAAAGATGGATCAATCTATACAATCAAATATCGAATACAGTACATTTATCTGATATTGGCAAGAAACGATTAGACGTTTCCAGAGAGTTCTATATTACGGGTATTCATGAATTCAATGTCTCAAGGTGGGGTCATGAGATTGATTCTGAATTCTTATTATGATATACATATACTCATTAAAAATGAAAAACTGAGCATTTTTAGCAGTTTTGAAAAAGCCAAGTGAACAATCATGAATTAATCAAATAGTAATTGAATGAACTTTGTGATAAGTGTCTAGAAAATCCGCACACTTTTTTATAATATTGAATGACCTATTTGAGCCTCACACCTTTTTTTTCACGACTCTGGCCGGGAGATGTCTTATCTAAAAGATGCCAAGGAATTTTGACCAATAATGGATGGTATGACACAGATGAAATAGCAATTCTTAATTTGAGATGAATGTTGATGAACTGTAATCCGGTGTAAGTTGAGGCTTTTTTGGTTTTGGTATGACTTTGGATCGCTGTGCTATACTGAATCGTTTGGAAGTTTGTTTGATGAACAATCATCATATTTTGATGATGAGATTGTAATAATACTATTAAATTCCTCATTCCAAATGTATACGAAAAACAAAGTTAAGTCAAATTACCCCGAATCACAAAAGTTATCCCAACTCATGTTGCCGATAATCATGATATCAATCTAGATAGGTGGATTCATTTTCACAGAAAAAGGTTTGCCACTCGGCCAAAAACAATAGGATTTGATTCCAAATGACCATAATATGACTTTACAATCGAAATCATAAGATCTTTATTGGTTATTATTTGAGAGAACCCGATTTCACTATTTCTCTTAAATCAAAAGTACGTAAAGAGAAAGCATCTATTGAGCGTTTTTCTTCTCGACTCAAAAGGAACGCTTTGTGTTGGAAAAAATAGGTGGATTAACTTCTTGCAGATTTTGAAAAAAATATATCAAGAAGTTTCATGATTCATCCCTCAAACCGCATTTATTTCTTGATATCAGAAAATACTCGTTAGCGAATTATGAAATGTCTCGACCTCTTATAATATCTCAAAATTCACGATTTTCTCGAGAAATTGCAGAGAAATCTTTTTTGTAGATTCTTAAACAGTCTACATAATAGTTTCCATCCGGGTAAAAAATGTTCATTCAAATCATTTAAAATTTACGATGTCTTTCGCTTAATTCATAGCTAAGAAAACTCCAAACGAATTGTTAATCGCACTCACTGACACTGTCGTGAGAGGAGTGAAAAACTCATCATTTAGAGCAGTCTGGAATCTCTTTCGATACTCTTCATTCGATTCAAGGGAAACGAACACGTTTGAAATATGTATTATGGGAATCATTTTCCCCATTGCGTCATCAATATCAATTTTCTTCATCAAACAAACCTTTGCCCTAAATTCTAAAAATACTTGAATGAAAAAATAGAAAAGATATCTGATTTTGAACTAGTGAACAATCGATACCAATATACCGATTGATATACATGATACGAGTACACCGATGGATTCTGGGCACAGTGAATCTTGATGAGTAATCAACTGAGAGAGTAGCACGAATTATTGTGGATTGCCAATTGTGAGATGCATTTCTGATAGCGTCTATTAAGTTTCTCGAAATGCGTAAATACCATTCAAATATCAATTAAGCAGAATACTGGACTAGCCCCTCAATCTATTTACATTCGGTTTTCTTCCTCCTCATCCTTAGGAATGGATGTCTGCTTTTGGGGAGATACTATTTGTCCTTCCGCAATCTTTATTGATTCTCATTTTGTATAGAAACGGGATCTCTTAAAGGATTCACCCGAAGATTCTTCTATTTGTTGTAACCAAGACCTGACGCTCCTGACGTTCAGCATTTTGTAGATTCGGTTCTTATTTCGTGGGCTCTTAAAAAGAGCGATGTCACCACTTAAATATCGAGCAACTTGCGGCATAAGCTCAATGACAGTAACTCAAAACAAGTGAATGCAGGTTTTCATTCTGTGATTCTCGATTGCATAATTTTTTTCATAAATCAAAAGCTAGATGGCAATGAAACACTTCCTGGTATCGGGATGATGAGTGCCAGCCATATTCCAGAACGTGGATGATATCCAATATCTTTATCATGAATCAGAAGTTGGATATCTGCTTTCATCCTTTTCAATAGGTTGAGCAAAGTAACGAGCTATATACGAACCAACCATCTTAATACGATTGTCTCTTTTTGAAAGTTTTTCATTTGAGAATTCTTCAATTACCGTAAAATGTTTTTTTTTTCCCCCTATTCAAGTTACAGGCGCTTGAGAAAATTTGATATCCTTGCGAAACATTCAATACGTACAGATAGGTATCTCTTGCTACGGATTTCGTGAATACGATTTGATCATCCTGAATCTGTCCCACTGAGACGAATCAAGCTCGATAGCTTTATGTGAAACTCAAACTAATGCCCAACTGAATCGATATGTCATTCACTGAGAATTCACATTCTAGATTTCGGAATGAGGGATAAAAACAGATTCGAAAAATGACCAGATGAAGCATAAAGCTCATCACAAAATGAAGCAAAGATGTTCTTCCATCTTATCTTACAAAAAAGTATTGCTTTGTTCTGACCAATTAATGAATTGATGGAATTGATTGTGAATTGAGAACGGAATTCAGAGAGTCATCTTCAGCTTATAAATATGATGTCCACTGAATCGAGATATTGTGATAAGAATGTTCTATATTACGTTGAGTTCGATAGTTATAATTAGGTATTGTACAACAAAGAGCTTAGAAAAACTGTATTAGAATACATATGAACCGTTATAGGGTGCAGGGATCATAACTGTGTGTATGTAAATATCAACCAACATCTATAATATATACCATCGAAATAAAGACTCCAAAACTAATTCAAAAGCATTACTTGATTATCCCGCGTGTTCGTCCAATATCTGGTCCGGATGTTGAAATGAGCCGAAACCCCACACCACTCATTGAAGCAGTATTTAGAAAAGGCAATCGAACACCGTGTCATCCCTACATCGTGATCGTCTGAAGAAATTCAAATACTAAGAGTTGTAGGTTCAACTTATTTATTTATATATTGTCACAATAATTTGTCCATGATTTGTAGGATTGCGGGATAACGATGCCTTCATTTACGACGTGGTTGAATCATTCGGAGTTTTCGTTGATCCTCTCTAATTATTTCGTCATAAAAATCAAAGAAACGGGTTTACCTTAGGAAGGTGACAGAATGTGTCAGTAAATTTCGTAATTACGAATAACGTCATGGAATTCTATGATTCCAGAATTAACCTTCAATTTTCCGAAATTGTCTTGTTCGATCATGATACGTATTACATAATACAGTTATAATCAACGTGGTTTCTCAAAATAGGTACGAATCACCTATAACCTGATCAGAAATCGACCAGCCCCTACGTGATTCTTTCAGCGCGACCCAAAGTTGAGAGCGCAATCTCATTATATTCACGACGAAGGATTCCTATTTCCGGAATGGAATTGACTCGGAAAGTCTCGTGCAACCAAGGAAGGAGCAATTTGCTTGTGAAGACAAACAGTGGAAAGTGGATTGAACCGAGCGAGGCAAGAGGTAAAAAGCGAGGTGAGTATGAGCAATCGAGAGAAAGCCGAGTCTATTTGAGGAATGAGCATTCGCGCTTTCGGATCTCGTTGCGTGCGTCATCCGGGTGCATATTCATCGAGGGCAAGAAAAACCCGAGCACGAAGAAAGAGCATTGTCTGACCAAACGCGGACATTCACTACTGCACATGCTCATTGCTCGCCGAGCAGCCCTGTGTCATTCATCGAGCTCGGCGCGCTGTGGCCAGCGCATTTGCATACGTTCGAGTGCTCATCCGTGCGCCCTCGCTCAGTTCGACCAGGTGACATTTTGACCGAACGCGAGTAACAGATAGCGTGGAACTGGATATCGCGGCAAGCATCCCTTCAGTTGGTTCCGCTCCGACTTTACCCGCTGAGAGTCTTATCGATTTTTGGTGAAAATTCCTACAGTGCCATGGAAGAGCGGAGAGCTTCGGCTGGAAAAGTGGAAGGCCTGCATTGCCGGAGGTTGAGCAACGTCATGCCATACCTATGACCATTCTTGATCCGACAATTTGTCTGGAATTTCAAGTAGCCCACCACTGATGACGCCATTCGGGGTTGATTGCGTACACTGAGAGAAGCATTTTGCTAGTGGGACTATTCAGACGTTTTGGTGCGTGGTATTGCTGTCAGACCCATACGGTTTTGTTATCACAGCAATAAGTTTTGTTAGAATAACCAAATCGTAACAAATTTGTTTACATCGGCATCCCTAACCCTGCCAATATAACTTCTGCATTTACTCTCGGTGAAGGTAGAATAAAGCCTCGATATGTGAGAAGGGGCCTCAAAAACCTATAGAAAAAGGTTGATTTAAAGTGCCCAACACCGTTTATTACGCTCTGATCCCAATATCGAATGTTTTGGATAGCTTCATACGACGACAAAACTGGTATTGCTGTCAGGCCCTTATAATCAGTTATAAAGGTCTGGTGGCAATACCTGTTTGGCTGGCATGACAAACCACATCGCCGTACGACCCAAACTTTTTTCTCAGTGTAGGGCTCGATGATTGTCTTGTTCTTGAGAGATGCCTCGACAGATTCATCGCGGGAGTCCTCAGGAATATAACCGCACTCCTTTCAATCGGATTATGTTTTTGGGATGATGAGATAGAAACAGTGAAACATGACTTTCAAAATGTTGTTCTTTCGTAAGCATAATCTAATGTTGGGCGACATTTTCTGTCCCAATCTACTTCTGTTATTCTTCAAAAGTCTGAAAAACTTTGAGCTCAACTCACGCAAGAACTGTAATGATTGAATTCGAAGGACCAGTTGTAGAAGCACTGTTATTATCTAACTTGTATCTGTCAACTCATCGTTTAACCCAAATCGAAAAAGTATTCGAGAAAAATGGGATTGACTCGACTACAGGTACTTTCTAACCTATGAAATGGGCCAACAATAGAAAACTGACATAATTTTGTTTAAGGTTATATTTCGGAAGTTAATGATGGATTGAATTCAGGAAAAAAAGATTTGGAATTGTTAGATCATATAGGCTACTTTTACGAGCGTTTGAAAATTTTACGAATTTGAATTGGTGCCCCGATATGGCGGAAGGTGTTCACATGTGTCACGTGGTTAGGGAGCAATTTTCTTCCCGAAATTTTTCCAATCGCCGTTTTCTTCACTCATGACATCGAAGTAAGTACAAAGACGAATTCAAGGGTTGTAAACAAGTTTTTCTGTATAAAAACATCTTGGACACGCTTTTGTGTCACGTGACACATGTGCAGCATCCACCGTATTGGTGGGCTCGAATTTAAATTAGTCAATCTTTGAATCTACTGTAAAAATCACTCACATACTTTAAAACTTCCAATTTTTTTTCACTAGGTAATGCATCATAAACTGTCGAATTATACTTGTTTCTGATTTATCCAAACTGATGTATTTTCTTATTGGACCCATTTTGCTCGAATACTCTTTCGTTTCGGGCTAAACGACGAGTTGACAAATACAAGTTCGATAATAAACAATGATTCGACAACTCGTCTTGTGACTTCAATCAGTGAACTTTTTGCGCAAGTTATGCCCAAGATTCAGCGTGCACGACTGTTCGATCGTTGATTTTTTAGGTTAGGTTGTCAACTTAGAGAGTTGACATGATTCACCCCTCATTCACTCTGGAATCATGCCTATTCGAAAAAAGTTGCTACTTGTAAAATTTTGACCGTCTATGTTCAATAGCTTGGCATTCTTAATTTTTTGCACTTCTTTGTTAAATTGTGTGATTCTTGCTCCTATCTGATCAAATGCTCCCCATCAAATATGATAGTACGAGTAATAGGTCGTACATACGTTGTAAAGTAAACAATTACTCCTAGAGCCTCTCTGCGTCTGCTGGGTGAAAAATTGATCACGAGAGTCGAAAGACGTATTGAATAACATGAGTCACTTCTACTGGCGTCTATCTGACTAGGAAACAATGATGGCTCTCTTTAGAAATCATAATTTTAAATTTTCGAGAATGGTTCAGCAATGATCGACTTGACAAAAGTTTGTTTTTGAACACGCCTTTGACTGAATTTACCCAGTAAACATCGTTGCTGTATACACCCGTTACATCTGGATACTGTCATTGACCACTCTGCGATATTGAATAATGCTACCTTCGTTGAACCTCGCATGTTATCAAAGGCACCAATATACATCGGAAGAAAAGTTAATGCCATGCTCAACTCCGTACCCAAAGTTCGATTCTCCAACATGTGGTCAAGAGTTCGTCAAAATAAATGCTGGCATCATGATGTAAAGACTTATTAAAATGTTGCTGTAAGAAGTAGCTGTTGAGGAAAATTTCTGCTCGTTTCCACTCTCGAACGCCAACGCTGGTGACAACGTGAATCAGTCCTATAGCCTGCAATTCCATGATTGATTGAAAAAGCACTGTCCTCACTTTGGTGAAAGCAGGAACGTGAGGTAGGGAGATCCAAAGTGCTCATTCCATCGGTACACTATTATTTTCTCTTATCGATCAAAGATTGATGGCGAAAAATTGCTCCCATCTCAGGGAAAGATAATAAGTGAGGAAGAAACATAGCTTATAGAAACCTTGATTTCCGCTTACATTCTACTCTTGGTGTTTTTATTCTGTGGCTAAACACATAAAGGGTGTTATTTGCACCGCTGCCTATTTTCTCATAATCATTCAATCACACTATTGTGATAGCTGCTTGGAGGCAATCGACGACTGGAATTATGAAAAGAATGGAAGGCCTACTTCTTCCAGAATAAGTGGATCTCTCGACTCAACACTTTTATTCGTGTACGTTTGTGAACGCTCCTATCCTAAGGGCATATCGCATGTAGATAAGTCTGAATTGGTGGACCATGAATGCTTGAAATCTTAATTCTTTTCCTGGTTACTACCAGGAAAAAAATTGAGATTTCAGGCAGATACTCCTTTTTGACATTATTGGATATTTATTTTGACGATGAGAGTGGCGCAATGAACCATTGCATTTAATTATTTATGCTCTTGGTGGAGATATATACGTAAGCGAAGGTAGTAGAAATTCAAATACTGACCTTGGTGTCAAGCTTGATGTGGAATTTACAATATCGGCAGTTAATCATGGCCTCGGAGACAGAAGAAGAAACCTACCTGTGTCGGCATCAAAGAGGTACCTTCTCGATCTCGCGCCCCAGCAATTTCATAACTCCACAATCGAGCTATTGTCTATGTTGTAGATTTTGATTAGGTTGAATAGCGACTTGGGGACTTGCAAATTCCGCATTGGCTTTGTGGTAAGATAAGAAATGAATCACGATGGTGAGCACGACATGTTTTATTTATCTCTCGGTTTAGTTTCATATTACCTCAAACATTGTGTCGCAACTTCATTTCGCGCAACCCGCTCTATCGTAATTAAGGGTCACAAGTTGAGTCAAGGCTCAATATATTTCATGGATTTCTAACAATAACCATCGTAATGGATTATTACAACAGTATTATAGATTACAATAACCGTGATAATCAAATGTAAATGAGAATAATTACAAATTTCATTCGAAAACGATGAAGAGATCGATGATGATGACAATGACATTAATGATGTTCAATGATGTATACAGTCTAACAGAGGAAATAACAGACTTAATATAAAAGCATTATCAGTCGTTGAATTTTCATTCGTTTTCGACTATATTTAGAACTATGTGGTCGAGACTCGCACTATAATTACATGTTCACATACCATCAAGGTCGAGTACAAAAGAATCTTAAAAGGAAATTTAATAAGTAATTACATTGTTGAACCGATGCAAAGTGCGAATCTCCATCTTGTAAAGGGGAAGAGGAATACAGTAATATCTACTTTAAAATTAATGAATTCAGAGAACCACTGGAGCAATCAGCTCAAGTGAGTCGTACAGAAGTACAAGGAATTTGACGACTCCTCACATCGCATGAATTAAATATCGTCTACTAGTCCTATGCAGTTTCAACATAAATCCTGAGTGTCAGCCTCGTGCGTTTCTTATTTTCCTCTTTTTATCTATTTCTTTCGTACTTATCATACACACTGTCACTAGCGCTCGCATTTTGAAAATTCTTCTGCAACAAGCATTAACCACACTTTCGCCACACTTATGTATAATGTTATACGATCTTTAATGATTTAATTTTGAGTTTTTAAAAGATCTCGGTTACCCGAATCGATCAAGGGCGCTGGAACCCCGTGTACAATTTGACTTTTAATAATTGCACAGTCGTCGAATCAAGATCGTACGTTTTTATCAGTTGAAATATGAGCGAATGCAAGCGAGATCAAAACCACAAGTTTTGTATAATTTCCATACCGCAAGACTTAATAAATTCAATTGTTGCTGAGCACTCGACTCCAGGGTAAAGACAGCCAAAATTAATTTTATCAGTTAATAACTCCACGATACCAATACCAGTAAAGGACCCACGAGGAAATATATTCTTTTAATTCGGTAGGCCTGATGGACTATCTCATGAACTACTGATTATTGGAATAGATATAAAAATTTTCCCATGAACCACCGGTTCAATTCGCCAGTTTCATTATAATAAGTCATATCTCCAGCTACTTGATGATAGAGATCGATTTGCTCGACTGAGTCGTCCCAAGCAACTAAACATGAACTTTTTTTTATATACCTTTCTTGATAATAATTTTGTTGTCCGTACAAGCAATTTGAGATTGGACAAGAATACAAGAATAATTCACAAGAAAATATAGTTATTAGTGTCCTGCAATCAGAAGACGGTAGCCAGAAAGTCGTGGACAGAACACTTACAAGGCCGAGAAGCACTTCCAGCTAAATATTAGAGGTAGACGAATGTTTCAGGAATACGTATATCCAATAGAGTACTTCAATTTTTGGATAAAAGAATACATCTTTAGGTCACAATGATGATATGGAGATTGAACAATTGGGTGATTGCTGGATCGAAAACTCTCGTTAAAATATCAACAGTCATTTTGTATAATAATATACATGTATACTTCACCTCTCTTCATACAGAACTGTACATTATATTTTAGAATAAGAATGAATGTTCATCATGGGTTAATTTGAACCCGACTTTTAAGGGCTCTCATCGCCCTCGGATCTGCTCTTGCCTCTGTTCATTCCAGAACCAAACATCATCAGAATTATAGTAAAACAACCATTCATTTATAAAGATCGAACTTGGTTGATGCCGTAGAAACTTTAAATTGCGCAGACTCATCTCAAACTTAGAAGATTGATACTTTTTCGAGGAAGTACATTGGATTTGTTGACAGAAAATTTCCAGTGATTCTATTTTCAAATAATGAGTTCGAAACGTACGTATTCATCTCTTCACCGATTCATGCTGAAAATTTGCACGTTGCCTGACATCGTAGGCTGCTGTAACTTTCACCTCATAGATGTCCCGTTTGCAAATGTGAAATAATCTTAGCATTTTGGCTTATACTTTTATTTTCCAATTTGCGATATAATGCAATTCCTCGAAATTATCTCCCTGCTTACAAAGTAGCTCAAGGAAATAGGGATTCCGAATGCCTCATCCGACCTTCACTAAATTATGTTTCCTCATTCTTTGTTGAATTTGTTTGCTTCACCAAATTTTGTTCCTTCAGCGAATCAAAGGCGATTACAAAGACATCAGAACTTTACCAGTTGAAATGATTTGCTTCCATCCCATTTTTAAAACCCTGACGAATTATGGAGGTGGCAAGAAATCGAATCAGTCAGAAGACTCGTTTCTCGAATTGCATATGTTATATAGTTAGTAAAAATATTCTTCTATACAACGTTGTTCATTCATCATCAATAATGAGAGACTTTTCTCTTTTCTCATTATAATTATCTGAAGTTGTTTTTCCTCGACACTTCTGAATCGTTCTCAAATATTTCTCTGCGCGTGATACGCTACCTTTTTCATTATATTCTGTCCAATGCAGAACCTCAGACCAACTATTCCTCTTTGAACGACAATCTGTAAATACAATTGAAGTAATTTGCTCGACATGTTTTTCTCCTCCAAATTCATTGCGTCACTTATATTTAGTACTCTAAATGTCAAATGTAAAATTTTGATTGTTATATGATGCGCACTCTTCTTCTAAGAATACAATTTTTATATATCCATCTTTCCAAGAACACTTGCGATACGTGGAACATGATTATTTGATCAGACTATCAAGATTCTAACGGACATTTCGCTTTTACCTAATGCATGACTGATTATTTTCTCTTATCCTGATTACTTTCGCAGTAACAACGTGCTCTCATCCACGCCATTGGGTTTTATTGAATCGTCAACTCACTACATAAATGCTGAATATTTTCACATTCACTAGCGATTCAAGTCAGTCTGCGAATCAGTTTCCAGTTGACTTGGACACTTCTGTATGTCCACAGAGCTCACATCAATCTACTGCTGCTTATTTTTTCGTAATTACTTTTCGTCTCTTAATATCAATATATGTCAGCGGACTCAAGTCTTTTTTGCTCATTTTTTTGGGTTTTATATCACGATACAGATGGTTGTGATATGAAATAGGGGAAATTTCCGTATGCTTCTACAGATCACGCCACTCACTCTTTTAAATTGGAAAAACCATAATTTGAAAAAAAATAGATTGTCGATGATGTCACTACACATCGAATGATGTGGAATTGAAAAACTTAGTTTAGAGTAATAATAGCAGGGAAGCAATAATCTTTTTTTAATCAGAAATGTCTCTTTAGTACTTATTTCTCGTAGTCTCAATTCAATGAGTGACGAATCAAAGCGTTGAAATGATTCTTTCCTTGAGAACAAAATCGTCTAGGTGGAATCCTTTCTACCTAGACGATTTTGTTATTAAGGTCTCAATTATAGTATTTATGACCGTAGATATTGCGCCATTCGAGGATAAAAGGAGTTAGTTTCCATGATTGATAATCCCTGGTTTCTCAAATTCATATATGAAGACTGTTTTAGTCACGTACTCAGATGCAATGAATTTCCTTCTTATAATTTATGTGACCAATTATTTCCGAAGCACCGATGAAGAACATTCGTCATATTTTATTCTTCAACATAATCCTTGGGCGATCACTGAAAAAGTTGTGTTTTTCATAAAGAATTAGATACTAGTGAATATTGAATTCATGGATCATAAATTTCAGAGTAACACGAATCGGCGAATGATCGAATTCTCAATAATTGAGATGAGTTACTGTAAATTGATGTAACACGAAATATTTCACGGATAATTATTCCATTTTGCTTCAAATGGACGGCTGCGAATCATTGTGGATTAAGTTCATTTTCAACTTTTGAAAAATCGAGTTGCTTCTTCGAAACTTGTTAATTCCAAATATCATTCATCGGAAATTTTTCTTTGCCATTGTACCAATTCATTGTTTACCTGCATGGAAGCAAAAGAATTTCCCTGGTGAAACCAACTCCAGATCTCTCACATGATGTAGAGCTAATGGGAATTGGAAAAATTCAATATGGACTTATTCCATTATAGTTCGCAGCCGTCCAAATCTCATTCAGACTCGAAATAGAAATTCTCTCTTCTGAATCTTCATACTTTATTTTCTTGCTACGATCGACGTGCAAAATTTGATTTTTATATTTCTTTAGAATATTCATCATTGAGAAGTAACATCTATAATGGATATTTCTTTGTTAAATTTCGCGTTTGTGACAGTGTATTCTTGAACCATTATGGAATTTCACAAGCCGAAATTTCTGACGGAACTGAAGTTTTCTCCTCGTCAGATGTAGAGAACTCATGTGTGAATTTATTATATCATGCTCACTTATGGATGCTCTGATCCGAATTTCTTGTGATGCAAATAATAGATCTACAACAGATATAGCAAAAATGTATGATTCTGAGAATGCCCCCCTACTGAGATAGTGGGGCAAATTTTGCAAGAGTTTTGTGTTTATTTCGATCAGGGTTATTGCCGATCGCGTGATATATCCTTCATCGATCAATCTCCCAAATGTTTCTGATTTACGTCCAATGCGGAGAGGAAAATGATATTTTCGGTGTGATGTAGTATTTTCATTTTGAGCTTCATCTTGATCGCTCGATATTGGTGCTCTTATGTAAGTGTGCACCTATTCGCATACTACGCCATAAGTGAGCACTTGCATAGACACACGCCCACGTTCACGCACTCACGCGTTCAGAGGTAAGTACACACTCATGCGTCCACACTTACTATAGTTGCCACGCACACGCAGAAGTGACGTGCACACGTACGTGCTCGTGTGCACGCATATCTTTAAAATTATATATTTATACAGATCTGCTATTTGAATTCTTCATGACGAGCGTTGCAAACACCATGTTATCGAACGTGCGGCTTATGTACCGAGTTACATATCGGTGTAGCTATACCAACAGAGTTGTGGTGTCGACAAGGCCGGTATTTTTCATACTTTTCCGCAAGCCCATTCCCTGCATACTTCCGTATCGCTCATTCGTCAATATCTCCTTTCACGTTTGGCCACTCTCACAATTACGAATATGAGACATTGGGCGGGGCCTCTAGTGAGTAAAAGTATTTGCGAAAAAAGGATGGAATCAGGAGAAGAGGTTGACGCAGAAGGGTAACAGGTTTAGTAGAAAACGCGACGAGGAGAGGGGTGATGATTTTAGCTCGTATCCTCTTTCTCATCTATGAACTCGAGGCTGCAGTCTCTCGAACTCTTCTCCCCCCCTCTCTCTCTTCCTTTTATACTGCGATGTACTGCGTACCGAATGACGAGGCTCCTCTCACAGATTCGCCAGTTTTTTTGTTTCACCAAACGTGCGTAAGTAATTTGACGGGTGAAGCATCAGTCGATGCTCGCGAAAACGTAATCAGCAGAATTGGATAACCCCACAGATTGAATCTCGAGTTTGTCGCTGCGTCTGCATCAGATTGCAGAATCCGCGTTCGCGATTCTTTCGCACGAGCTGCGCATTTCGAGCGGATCGCTCCACTCGACGCAGGCGTTGAGATTCGCGCTGAGGTTGCACTGACGCAAGTTCTTGATTTGGGCGTACGCCGCTTCCGTGGAAATGAATCGTTTCGCGAGCGAGCGGCTTGGAGGACAATTTGCGCGAGGGGCGGCGGCGCGCGCGTGATTAATCGCGAGTCGCGGCCGCGTGCGTTCGGCAAACAAAACGCAGAGAGCGCTGGATGAAGATGGAGAAAAGAGTCGCGAGTAAAAAGTGGCGAGTGCGGTAAAACGGGTCGCGCGGTGCTCACTCGAGGGGGAAAAAATTGAGAATGAGAAAACGTGACCTCTTCTGGTTGCGGGATTGCGCACAAAGCAGGGCTCGTTTCGCGAGCGCGTCGAGTGCTGCTGCCGCGGCGTTGATTGATTGCGCTCCGAAAGAGTCCTCGGGGTGCATTTCATCGGCTGTACATTTTTCAGGCGCTCGCGTGAGCCGAGTATGCATTCTCAAAGTCGCGAAAGAGCGCGGAAGGCAAAAGGGCTTTGGTTGCGATTTGTCGGAGCGGGGGTATCAGTGGTCGTCAATCGCTCAGCGAAGCGCGTCCGTCATCGCGTGTTTGCGCCGCGGTCGATCGCATCGTCATCGGCGAAGCGAGGGTATGCCCTTTCTTGCATGACCGCGTGTAGGTATTCCGTACCGTCGCTGGGCGCGGGCTCGGCTCGCGACCGATGCCCACGAACGTATTTGGCCTCAGTCGAAGCCGCATCGGACGAGTGGGCGCAAAACTGGCTGAACGTGCAAGAGGAGCCACGGCCCGTACGTGACGTCTCGATGCGTGATGCCGACAATGCTTCTCGGGCCCTTTGAGTCGAGCTCAGAGGGAGAGAGAGAAGAGAGAAGAGGGTGGAGGACGAAGATGCGTGCGGGGTTGTCGAGGGCTCGATCGACGCGTTGGAACGGGCTAAGCGAGCGACGACGGTGCGGCCGGGTGCCAAGAGGGCAGCATCCCTCGCCCGCGCGGCTGCTCGTTTATCGCCGCCCGCAGCGCTGCTCGTCCGCTCCTCTCGCGCTCGCCGTTGCAGTTGCTCCGTCGCTCCGTCGTCGCCGAGGGCCGCCTGCCTCTTCTCTCGCTCCTCTCGCCTCTCTCTTGTTGCGCCGCGCTCCTCAGCCCCTGGCCCATCTCAGCAGCGCGTCCGCCAGCACGTCGAGGTGCGCCTTTGTCTGAAAGCGAGCGTACGTCAATTTATGAGTGCGAGTACGAGTGTAGAGAGCGCGATAGAGCGCGAATCGGGGTGGAGCAGAGGTAAAAATTCGACGCGCGAGCGCAATGGTCGGGGTTTGCTGCCCGGGCGACGCGTGACATTCGCCCCGATAGATAGTGTGGCCGGCGAGTGCCTTCACCCCGAGCGACGACGCGCGGCGACGCTCGACACGAGCAAGTGGATAACGGGCCGAAGTGAGACTGGCTGCTCAGACGGAAATCGATCCGCGCGAAACGGCCTGCCTCTATATAGGTACTGCATGCTCCGAGTGCGTCACGGCCGTCGTGCGTGTGTCGAGCGATGCGGCATCCGCAAAAATCCGACCGCGATCGCTCGATGCGAGCAGGCTTTCACGCCCTCCTGCCCTTATCCCACCTTGAATTTTCAACCCGTCTGATGCGCAGTCCCGTGCCAAATTACGAATAACTCCAAAATCATCCGGATCACTTTTTGCTAGCCACGCGAACCTTGTCTCGGGGTATGTTTGCACAACCCAAGTGAAAAAATTATATATAGATTATATATAGACTATATATAGCATTCCTATATATAGTTTATATATAATTTTGGTTCTATAGAATGTCTATATAACCTACATATGAGGTATAGGAAAAAATTTTGATGCTTGGGTTTGAGGAGTTTCTGTGATTTTCATATTTCTCGCAATCGAATTTTGTTGAGAAATTACGAATCTCTGGGGCTAGCAATGAAACTTTACCGAGTCGCTATATAGGTTCGAATGCAATTTCGCTAA
>JAPYYZ010000471.1:0-20474 GCA_030522705.1 Eretmocerus eremicus
ATAGCATAGCATTAATCACCAACCCAGTATTAAATATTTTATTAGAGCAGCTAAACCCTCACGAGTCCCACTAATTTTGAAACAATTTTCGATGTAGAAATTCCCGAGGAATCCGAAAAAAATCAAATTTGAATGAAAATGGGCCTTTAGGCCCAAATAATGTGTTTTTCTGAAAAAAAATCATTTTTTTGAGGTTATGTTGACCTTTTTGAGATCTGAAGTATTTTTATTAAAAAGTTCAGGAAATTTTACATCAATTTTTATTTTTTTGATATTCTTTTTAATGGGGCCTCATATGAGTGAGAAATGAATCAAAAATGAGAAAAACCGATTTTTTAAGCAATTTACAAACGAAAATAGCGTGCCAAATCCGCGCGGATTTTTTTCGGGTCTTTTCAAGTGCGTTTTTTATCATATTTTGACCTACAGAACATATGCCTAAAGTTTGAAAAAAATCTGAGACATGCGACCCAAAAGTGAGCGATATTAAAAAGAAATTTAAGACCATAAACCAAATTCTTGATTCCGTCGTGTTCACTCTTGCCATGTGAGAAACTCTTATTGTATAATTGATCATTTAAGAAAAGCCATCGATGAAAAAGAAAGTTTCGAGCCAAACTTGAATACAACACAGCTTTTCTGAAGTGGGCAATACTATCCTTAATCGAACTCCTCGGAACTCATAGAATCTATTCTACACCGATTCTTGACAAAGCGTTTCTGATTATCGATTTCTATAATTAAAGTTTTAACATGGCCAAATATTCAACTTGTGATAAAGAGACCTCTACCAAATCTCCAACATGAAAAGAATTGATGAATCTAGATATAAAAGCTCATGGGATCAATTTCTAAGAGTTATTACTGACGATTTTCGTTAAAACTTTTCTCTTTTGTTCGAATCGGCTTGAGCTTGGCTCATTAAGACAGCAATTTCACGGTCTATCAGAAAAAAAACTATTCTTAGAGTCGTGAAAGGATGAGCACGGTCTGGAAAATTACTTTTCTGATGGTGATTAAAAGTGCTTTTAACAGAATTTGTCGCATATGGGCAAATCCCCCCTGCGCTCAAAAGATGTCACAACTACAAAAACCATCATACCGGCGTTTGTCAAAAACGATGCTGTGCACAAAGTTGTACTTTTGCACATATTTTTCAAGAATTTTAAAAGTTCGCTGGATTTGCCCATATGTGACCACTTTCTATCTTCCAAAAATCCTGGAAAAATGTAAGTCCAATGGAAAATAACTCAACAAAGACATCAAAATGAGTGACAGAGCTTTCGTAGCAAGATTTCGGGAAGAAAAGCAAGTTTTAGCCCTTTTTGGCGATCAAATCGCAGTAAACATGTGTGCTAGGAACACAAAACCCTCATGGGAAACATGAAAACCCTTTCTAACTAGATTTTAATCCGACAAAGTGATGAAATCATCAAAACGGAATTCTGAGGATACGTCAAGAAGATATTCATCAAAATATGATTGTCGGATTTATTAGATTCTGGAGAGGCTCGAAGAGGAATGGCAGGTGACCATTTGTAGTAGCCATGTACTATGTTCTAGACAATTATGCACATTATTCAGAAATTCGTTGAACCTTTGTTGTGGCTCGATTCAAATTCGTCTTCTCTATCTTTGCCGTAAACCATCGTAGTATGTGAGGAAATCGTGCACGACCTGAGTGCTCGTAAACATTGTTTGCGTATATTTGCAAATGTTTATTTTGAAGGCTCTCCCATCGTTCTCAAATACCATGCCTACTAGCAATTCGGATCAAAATCGAAGACCATGGATAAAAGTTAGAACATCTGAAAGATTTGTCTACTCAACTTCTGTCCCAAATAGCTAAGGGATTCGAGAATACTGGGAATGGCTCTCCATGCCACGAGTGTATAGCTAAGACATGGCCCTGATCACCTATGGAACACTCTCCAGAAAACTGAAAGCAGTTCAGGGGGTCAAGAGACTAGCACAATAGGAAATTACAATTTCACTTCTGAAATTCTCAATACAGTCGCTTATATGGACTCAAATCTGAAGAAAGGGATATTTTTGACCTGATTCCTTTGGATTGCATCAATTCTAATAATCAGATCCTTAGGTTCTAGTTGAGTCTGGACAATGTAGACAAAATGTACCTAAATCTTTCCGTGGTCCTCTTGATATCAAATTTATTGTCCACATGAAGAGACCGTGTTGCATGTAAATGACCGGTTTCCCTGGAGCAGCTGGACTAGAAAAACTTCCACTCACTCTGTGCAATATCAATCTGTAACCATCGCTGTACACTATATGCTCTTCGGCGGTGTAACCATATCCCCTAATAATTTCGGTCTTGGAACAAGCAGACGATATAGTGTCAGATAACCTGATTCAAAAGTAAAATAGATCACAGTAACCTTACGAAATTGAAATCCCCATTTGTAGAAAGGCGGTCCGATGATGAGTTATTTGAAGGTTGTCTGGAACCAGTCCGAGCCACGTCATCATTAGTGGAATGGACGCTCTTCCCCAAAAACATACAGAACGCACTAGTCACTATGTAGAACAAAATTGATGGCATTTGACACATAGCCACTCATACGTTGGACGCACAAAATATGACTAGTAAATCAACCAGAGAATTGCGAATAAATACTGCCGAGTTTACGATACGATTGAGCAAATGAATTGATCGTAACCATTATTGGCTCCTTTTAAGTCAGTGATCTAGACAAAAATTGCTAATTGAAAAGATTCGTCAATCATCGCCTAGGCTTCAAACAATTATGTACTTTCATCGATCAAAAGTCTGACGGAATAAGTGTGGTATTCTTACTCAAAACAGTTTGAAAAATTTCTTCGTGTTTATCTCTCAATAAAATACTGTCTCAGTTGCCTCTGTGTTCTCCATTCAAGATACAAGGACGCGATCTTTTCATCATTTCATGCATTTTGGACTTCTCGCTTCCTCAATACATATCTCATGCTTCAATGCAACTTGTTTGATCAGCTGGACTATTACACAAAGGTTACGACTGATAAACATACACGTTATGTACTCACAGGCAGGACCACTCAGTCCAATCGAATTTATTGAAATTTGGTTCACTCAACAGTAAATATTCGATTGCGTTCCTAAGTTAATATCATAATTCTTCCAGTCCTTGGCATTCGAAGAAACTGTTACATGTTGAGGTGAGAAAAGGGTTGGAAGGGGGGGGGGGGGGCATATTTGAACAAACGAAATGGAAACAAAAAGGATCAATCGAAATGTCCATGTTGCAAATGAATTTTCCGACGCATGACACACTTGACACGGTTCGGTGTATGGACAAATTCTGCAAACGTTTCTTTTCCAATGGAAAGAATAAAGCCAAGACTGCATATTCATCGTTATTTTATTTGGAGGAATTTTTGAAAAATCTTCTGAGCTGATGAGAATTCTGCTGTTATCATAACCGTTAATAAGCCAAAAATATTTGTTTTTGAAATTATAAGGCTCAGGCCGAGGCTCAGGCTAGATCTACTCCATTTCAAGCGAGGTACGTGAGCTCATTGTGGAAGCTCATCCCGAGAGCCTCAAATCGGTCTCCGTGCTCCGGCAACATTGCATTCTGGACAGAAAACCGAAAAATGTATATCAGTAGATCCATTGAACTTTTTACATTTAGGTTACAGGGTAATGGAGCCCTCGAGTAGAGTGAGAAAGATTCGGAAAAATTTCTATACATTAGAAACGACAAGGAATACCTTTTCTAGCTACCATCTATCCCACATTACAATCGTGATCACTCCTAGAAATTTAGAATACACGTTTTCATGCCAGTTTCAAAACTTACAACAATTTGACTTTGTATTGTACTGATAACTTGAGATCACCTATTGTGTAAATGTTTGCAAATGAGTGAAGAATAACTCCATAATGCATATTTTCTGAAAAAGAAAGCCGCGTACATGGGCCAATCAGGAAAAAAATTGGCGCACTCATAAGATCCGTTACATCAAATTGATGTAAAAACCGTACGTGTTTGCAGCAGCAAAAGAATAAAAATACACTTTATTACCGATCGAGACTCGATCGATATGAATGTACGCTCTAGCGGCAAATTCAAATTTTGGTATGAATAGTCATGTACGGAGGGCTCGAGTTAAATTAGTAGAGTAAACTAGTTAGTGGAAAAAATTTTTAGAATTTTTCTCGTTCAACTTGTTGAGGATGTTGTTTACCTTAACCGATGTAGATTACGCCGCAACTACGGAAGTTGAAGAAATTGAGTTATCTCAGCGATATAAAATCATTTGATTACTTGATAAATTGCAGAACACGCCCTGTCCGCCTGATGCTGCACAAATTTGATTCTACTGCTGTTCTAGCGTCATTTTTTAAGTCCTTGGGACATTTGGATGATATCTTGACTGTTGTAAGAAGTTATATCGATGGTAGAGCCACTCGATGCTTCGGTGAAGATTGTATAAGCAGTCTTAATGTAAGTTTCTAGACGGGATGTCGTCTACTTGTGCAGAAGTTGAGATTTAGATTTCAACTCACAATTAAGGAGCGATGATATCATTCAGAAATATGTATTATACAATTCGAGATGCGTTATTGAACACAGCGTTGATGTAAATAATAAGGGATCATTTACAAACTACGTAGACAACCGAGGGTAGAGGGGAATAGGCTATATCCAGCCAAAAAGCGTTTACGTTATTTGTAAATGGCCCCTAAGAACCGCCATTTCAAAAATAGTAATCTAATAAGAGTTAAGACATTCCCAATTGATTAGTTCTTTCTTACCGCATATATTATGAACGTCAGTATTCTGAATAGGTCGTCATGCAATTAGAGACCTGGCCATCATTTCGAGACATTTTCTGAAATTTATAAATAAACGACAGCGATTGAAGCTTGGTTTATAGGACCTCTAAGACAAAATATTCGAGTCACGCAGCCTTCGAATCTCCGAGTATATTGTCGTCGGAGAATCTCGTACAAAACGGTGGCAAAAGAAGTAACAAAAGCCACAATTCACTTCACACCTCTCGCACGTCCATTTTAGAGCTGACTTCATCGGGGAACCGGATCTCCCGCAGTGCGCTGCGAAAAGCGCCAATAAAAGGCTGTCGGGGCGCAAGCAAAAGTGCCGCTCGCGAGATTGCGCGAGGGCCGTCATCCGTGGGATGAAAGGCTCGAACTCGTCCGTCCGCGCTCTCACTCCGTAGTCCCTGCTGTCATACGCACCCAAAGCGGTGGACGCTGTTCCGCGCTGTCATCGATTTCGTGCTTCGCGGAGAGGAATTGGGCCAAAGCCCGCGTGACGCAACGACACGCTTCCCTTTTACCCCGCAGCGCCTACGGGCCAATTATTTGAGCGTCGCGCCGCGAGCTCTCTGCCGCACGCGTGTACACTCGTGCAACACAACGTGCAGCCGTTCTACCCGACATAGAGATGGGCGCGAACTCGCGACGGCTGTAGTGACCCGGATTAGCAAGTCGCTCGCAGTTTGATACTGTTGCGGCAAGTTTGGGCTGAGGCGTTTCGCGCTCTGCATTCAGCCCCTTCGAGACTGTCTCGTCGGCGTTGACGAGTGCTGCTTCTGAGCAAGGTGATGATCAGGACAGCTGGGAGATTGCGAGATCTGTCGGAATCGTGCCTCAACTCGATTGGTTGCACTGGAAGCCTCGATATCTATCTAGAGAGGTCACTGGAATATGCCATAACTATTTTTGTCAGATCACTAGACTTGAGACTGGTGATTTTATCAAATCATGGACCTCTTCACGCATTTGCCCACATACGTGGACGCGTCTTAAGATGATAACAGTAAATTCAATCCTCAAGGTACCGAGAAAATCTTTATGGGGTCATCTTTTTTGGCCCAAAATTTAGGACTTAGTCGAGCTTCTTTCTTGGTCAACTCATTCTCACAAGCTCTTTCGTGCCAATCAATCGTATCAGAGAATTCAATTTTTCAAAAAAGCTAAAATTCGATTTAAATCGTTGAGTTTACGATCTAAAAACTAAAGGAAGGTATCAAAACATACTTTTTAGGCATACGAAACTATTGCCACAAGAACCGACGCACAACGTTGAGGTATACGAAATTGCGATCATTGTAGAGTCTGGCTTCATAAATGTACGCCGTGCTCACGGGGAATCACGTATGGGGCAACAATTTTGGCGAGCCAGTTTGTCTTGGATGCATAGAGAGTTTCCACACAGGGCCATAGAGAGTTCCTTTCGAAAGATTCTTTGTTACGATGACCATATGATATTTCATTAGGATTAGGGCTCTACAGAAAATAATTATCCCTCACATAAATACAAGTTTTTGTCCAATTATGATAATAACGACGATGTAGAAAATTGTTACAGAGAAAATATTATATTTTTAGAACTTGTATGAATGTTGTTTGCTTTCTATTTATTCAAGTTTAGGCAGTGAAACTGTTTTATGATTTCATTTCACGTCGTCACAGTGTCTACGTACGTGGACATGGTCAGAATTATGGCATAATGATGGATTTTTCCGTTGTCTCAGAGCTCAGAGTAACTTTCAACATCGCAGTTGATGGAATTCGCCTGAATAGAATTTTTCCAACCATGGGGAATGGGTGCGTCAGTGAAGACATTGAATACACCTATTTGATTGGTTTTTGCAAGTCAAAGTATGTCAAGGGCTGAGTACCCAGCGGAAAGTATGCGCCGCAGGCGCTCACCCCGCTGACTGCTGCCCTTATACACAGCTAGTTTGGTCTACATAACCTCCTCACTCTGCTCGACATACTCCTTCGCGATAGATCTCGTAATTTTGACTCGTGGCATCAGTATCGTATACCTATGCCCGCCTGTATACCAAGTTTCACACCCCCACGTCCTTTCGTTGTTCAGTTCTGCTCGTTTGAAGTTTCCGGATTGCGTGACCTCACCGTGCGATTTTAAATTTTCTTACGACGCTTGCCCTCATTCATCTTCCCAGCCACGCCACTCTCGACGGATTTTCCACGTGGCGATCGTCCGACTGCTTCTTCGGGGCGCGAGGAGTTGCGGGGGATCGGCCGCCCATGCTTATACATAGGGAGAGACTCTCAGCCAGAAACCGGCGCGCATCGCTTGGAAAGCCCGGCACCGCGATTGACATTCACAACTTTATTTGCAACTCGCCGGTGCTCCGAAACCACCGGATGGTCTCAAAAATTTTCACGGTACTCCTCGATATCTCTATTCACCCACGCCGAAATCAGAATGTCCAAAATGATCTTCAAGAAAACAGAATAAAACCAAAACTAAATATGTTTTCTCTGCCGTTTTCGTAATCTTTGAGCTGTGAGGGAGTCTTACAGTTGTTTTCGGAATTCGAATCTGAATTGTGAAAAGACGGCTCAGATATCGCAAGAACATTCTAACAAAATTTCATCAAGTCACATGCAGTGGAATAAAAGTTGTAAGGGGAGCTCGCTGATTCACGTAACGCGGGCGGAGCGAAAAGCATTGCACAATATGCCTAAATCTATGGCTTTTGCGCTCGATAAACCATTGTTTATGTAAGAGACCACTTTGTGAAAGTCCAATATTATCATTAAAATTTACCAAAAAATGATTTGGCTTCAATCAGAAACATTTTTTTAGCAGCTTCTTATCACTTCTCTCAACATTACAAACGATTTCATGGAAAACTGCATCGCAAGTCACGTTCCCCCATAAGCAACCGTTTTAACTTTCGAGTTCGATTCAATCAAGGACTACGTTGTCAATCGATCTGAAATTTCGCCATGTGATTAGGGATACATTCCAGAAAATATTTAAGCGGGTCTGAGATCTACATAATACCTCCAGGACCATTGCGTGCGACGCGTCCCAGGAAAACCGCCAGGGCAGCACTGCGCCCAAGCGCGGAGCGAATACTTTCCAAAACGAAACCTTTCTAAGGTGCATATTGTCGTGTGAGAACGAGGGCAAAACCCGAGTTTTACAATAACCCAAAGCATACTTAATGCCTTACATTATATGCCGCATCCTTCGCCGAGTTGCATCACTTGCGCCGCGCCTAGGCTAATCTGCCGATTCTTTTCAGCTAATTTGTTGACTTTGTCATATGCGCACCTCCGAGCCTGGTATGGTTGCGAGGTTGCATCGAAGGATCTTGTAACGAAGGCGAGATGAGGAACCTTGGAAAAAATTGATTCTACGCTTGATGTGAGTGCGTTTCGTCTTTTCTTGGAAGATATGGCTCGTCAGGGGGGCGGACGATCTTGTCCCCGCCGCACTGGCCTAAGTGGCCGAGCGCCGAAGAATCGAGGGAGAGTTTTAAAATTTTTCTGTATAACTTGCAGTACAATTTGACTGCTTGCAAGAAAACTGATTAACACGTTATTTCTATACGCTTCTTACTTCGACAGCTTTTCGGCTCATTGTCGGTGAAACATCAAACTAATGTAGAAGGCTTGATCAATATGATCGGGTATCTATATACTCATACACTACAGGAGTGTCTTGGGACCTATGTTTTCCATAATTTCCATTAATAATCTACCAAGAGACCTTCAGCATTCTAAACACAGAATATATGCAGATGATACTCGCATTTATCGACACTGATACATCTCTTAATTACCTGACTGCTTTCAGTGTTTGAATGAAGATACTTATAGATGGAAAGATGGGCTCAAGAAGACACGATTAAATTCAATAAGAATAAGACGCAATTCATCATTCTAGATAGTTTCTTCAATGTCAGTAAGATCATAATCTCAAAGCTACCCCTATTCCGAGAAACTGACTGACTTTGGAGTTCAGCTTGAATCAACTCTAAACTGGACCACCCATATTAACATGATTTCAGGCCATGTTGATGAAACACTTTACAGCCAACGTTTCCATCATGAATTCTCGAAGAAACTCAAAGAGAGGCTGATTGAAACACTTGAAATTCGAATGCGCCTATTAGTACCTCTAGATAGAAAGCCCATTTGACAAAAATAATGTAGATCCTTCATTTACTAGGTGATACGAGACTGTTGAAAAATTTTGGTGAAGATTCGTAACCCGAACGCTGTAGTCTCCTCTTGTTTACTTCATTGAAAAAAAAAACTGCAATTGCAACACATTATTTGGTTGCAGAGCTTCATTCTTGCATGAAGTACACGTGGCTTGACGTAGCAAGTCACGTATTCTAGTCAAGGTTCCTGATTCGTATATACGGCCAGCCACGCCCTAGCTGCACAAATAGTTATACGTTTATGATAGATTGGATTATCTATTCAGAGATTCTACAGGTATGAGAATCATCATAACTCATGAAAATCGATTCAACATTCTACTTACGAGGAGAGTGTCAGGCCTGCGGGTCGTGGAATTGGCTGAAACTTTGGGAATTGTCTAATTTTAGTGCCAAAAGATGATCTCTAAACGTCACTCTTGCCAACGCTCAAGCGTTTTTGAGATACATCTCATGACATTAGCATTGCAGGTATACCCATAGATACCACTTTTCAACATGGGCCTGAATGGACAATGCTAATATTAGAAGCTGTAGCTCAGAAACGCTTGAGCGTTGGCATGTGCGGTTTTGGATATTTCTTTTGGTGCCGAAAGAAGACTATTCCCAGAGTTTCAGCCAAATCCATGACCCGAAGGCCTGACACTCTCCTTGTAAGAACACGAATACGTTTTGTACAAAAGCTATAATCAATGACTTCTTCAGATTTTTCTTTCTCCTCATTCCAAATGCTGTTGAAATTTCTTGTCAAAATCATAAATCTTGACAGGTGAACTCAGGTGATGCTGATAGTAGCTACTGCAACTGACGAATACCTCACATATTTCAGTGTGTAGGATCATGGTTTGCCGTACATTCGTAAATTTCATCGATCAACACGGGCGTGTCTCATTAGAAGCTGTTAAGCAAGCCACATTGATTTTCCTCGCTGAGAGATCTTTAGAATATTTTGGAATGAGTTTCAAAATGGGATCAAAGAGTTTTTCCTTGATGTCATCTGACCACAAGAAATGACTAAAATCTTCGATTCTTTTGTATTCGACAACGTTTGGTAGAGAGTTTTTCAAATCATCTATATCCTATATAAAAATGATAAAGAGTAACTTGAATTATTCAAATTTCATGGCATTGATTGAAGTTCCAAATCAGTCTTACCTCTATCACAGAATATATGTCGGTTTCTCCAAAGTAAATCGCCACTGGAGCCGTCACTTTTTCTAGAGAATACTTCGGTGATATGTCTGCTCCATACTTTTCCATATTCTTATCATAGCCATAATCATACATTCGAAATTCTCCTGTAGAATAGAAAGAACATAGTATCACGATGGATAGTATTTCTGACTTGTTTGATCACACGCTAAGCCTCACCACTTCTCATATTCTGTCCGAAATGGAATAAAGTCCGAGCCGATGCTCCAGCCGGCCAAGCCAACATGTATAAGGCAATCATGGTCTAAAAATGTTCGTATATTATTTGATGGTATCTATAATTTTGATTGATTATACTGCCGTTATTTCCTGCATTAAACACTTACTTTATTGAGGCGAGAGAAGTTCTCATCAGGAGATAAACTATGAAGGAAAGTCTCGCATAGACTCTCCGTGAAACTGTATTGGCTCTTGCAGATAAATTCTTCTAGAGGTTGGATGATTCCGGATGTTGAAAATAGTTCTTGTGGTATCAAGCCAAAATAATAGTTGATATTCTGAAATAAGTTTATTTATTTTTCAAATTCTGAATATTAAATGGGTAAGGCAGGGACATAGGCCATTTTTATCAATAGGTGCATAATCAAACGATGCTATACAATGCGTATGATGAATGTATTTCGAGAAATACCCACTTAAACTATGATCTCACACCTTAGAATAAGAGTTTGATGTTTCTCACAATTCTTAGTTCTTTATTCCCCAACCGATAACTCACTACCTCAAGAACTCTATGAGAATTTTTTAGAGAGTTCTTATGGAGCTTCGTACCCAACTCCCGGGAAATTTTCCTCGCTCAGCTGTATTTGTAAAAAAAAACCTTTAGCTCCTCGGGACCCCTCCATTAGTTTCCGGACAGCTCCCTCATTAATTCACGGATGGTTTCCGATAGCTATCAAACAGACCTCGCCAAATTCCTCGGTAGCTTCCAGGCAGTCGTCCAAGAGCTTCCTAATGCCCCTCGGAAGCTCTTGGAGTAAAATCTACATTCAATCGAATTTCTTAATGGTAAGATTGATTTTGATTGCCGGGAAGTATTTCGATATGAATCAAGCAAATTTGTCGGCGTTCTCGAGCAAACTACGTTACTTTGAGCTATCATCGGATGACAGGAATTTTTTAATTTGGTGTGTGCTCTTTCACAATTCTTCGAAAAGTAGCCCTGATAATACGAAATGTTCAAGTTCTCTTTCGATGTTAATTGATGATGATATAAGAATGTGAGCATCCAAGTCGAGATCCAAGTAGATTTCCTACATTTTATTGACGTAAGCATTAAATGGCCCAGTGGATAGAGGCCTGGATTTCCAATGACAGACTCGCACGGGGTCGTGGGTCCGAGTGTCCCGGCAAGAGTAAGTTAATTTCCCCCCAAACAGATTTTCTCGGTCTAAAATGTGACGAGGTCTGCAAAACATTAATTAGATCATGGAAATCGATTAATTTCGAGACAATAATTATTGTTGGTGGAAGCTTTCGAGAAGCCTGCGTAGAGCTAAGTTGGGGAATCATCGAAGAACTAATGCGTGAGCTACCTGGGAAGTCTAGGGGAGATTCCTATGAGCTGAGCGTTAATTTCCTATAAACACAACTGAGCGAGGAATGAACACGTATATGATCATGTGCGTCACAAAGTTTAGGCAACTATTCAATTAAAAAAGATGGAGCGTGACTTTGGGATTTTGAATTGAGTCTCAAGATGAACAATAGGATGAAATGAATACATAATACAAGTATCTCATACAACACTCTCAGTCTTTATCATGTTGATCGTAACGGATTGTTTGCGTTAAGCTCAAATACTCGTGAAACGCACTTTCATTCTGAGAAAGGGGAAAATAATAGAACCGACGTCATCTTCAGGTGGTTCACGCGGTAAGAGAAAGACAGATAGCTGAATGTAAGAGAGACAGACGCCAAGGAGTATTTTAGAAATTTAATATCTCTTGAATAAAACCACCAATCTCGATGAAACTTGACATGAATGCTCTCAAATCACGAACTTCAGGAATAATCCACCTTTCAAATTTTTACTCCGTTTATTTATTGATGCGATTATTGTAAAATGAGATATCTCCAAAACCAGATTGACGATCTTCACGCAATTTCACATAGATTCTCCTCTCATAGTGAGCTATCAGTACGAATTTCTTCAGATTTTTCTATTATTCTGTTTTTGTGATATTTAAGGCAGAAGCTGAAATCCCCATCTTTCCCGAGTAAATTGTCAAAACTTGGAGGATCAATATCTCGGAATCTGGGTTGAAGACCCTCTTGAAATTTTGATACGTTCTTCAAACCCATACAATCTTGCGGCATGCAAAATTCCAGCGATTTATATTGTTAGGAAAAAAGCCGCCTAAACCACCTTAAGAGGGGAGGGGGATTAAGTGGTCTTCAGAAATACCCAAAGATGATAGAAGCTATCGGCCATAAAAGTAAATAAAGCAAGCGCAAAGTAAGGAACTCGATGACGAATTAATCCAAACTCTCGATTGTAGCGATCAATCCGGTTGGCTCTTAGTTGCAAGTAATTTTCAAGAAAGACATGATGGGACCATGTCATGGATTACGGAAAGACTCATATCATTGGTGAATTTATAAACGATAACCACCTTCACGTATTGATGGTTAACTGAAATAAAATACTTATTTTAAACGCATGTGATACTGTTTTTATGAATGAACTAGCTCGGCATTACCTACCTAGGGAGTATCTCATTTGGAAATTATAAATCAAAAGATTGAAAATTATAGTTCGTATCTGATATAGATTTTTAACCATACATTACCTCTGCAAAATTCAGTGCTGTGGAAATAGTATTGATTAGAGCCCCTCTGTTGTGTTTCCAAAAGACAATTGGAGCGATGTCAACAAGGAGATTTATTTTATCATTATACTCGGGGAGAGAGGATAGTAAGGCAAATCCTTCAGTTGATCCTGATGAGTACCCTATGTATGTCAATTTTCTTTGGTTCGTTGCGTTTAGAGCAAAATCAATAAACGTTCTCACATCTCCCAAAGCAATCTCATGATAGCTGGAATCAAATTGAACCGCTCATCATCGATTGAATATAAATAAGACAAAACGTAGAGTTCAGTTACCTGAAGTCCCAAAACCGTGCGTCCTCTGGTTGGAGACTTTTATGTGACCTCGAGTATGTGTTACCTCGAACATTTCCCATCCACACATCATAACCAGCATCAGCCAGGATGAAAGCTATTGGAGAGATTGAAGCATTATTTTGTGAATGATTTTCTTCTTGTTCCTTGCTCTCTTTCTCTTTAGTTGTAAGACTGAGAGACTTTTTTGTTAAAATCAATCTAATATGTACTGGTTGACTGTTGATATACTATGATCAAGAAAAATTTTTGCTTGATCAATCGAATAACGATTCTCAATCTTGTGAGTTCCAACCAAGTGGAAGGTTTGATCTCAGAAAAATATTGATATCTGATATCGTAGAAATTCTGAATTTCTAATGAATGCGATACATTAAGAATTAGACTTCATAGTCTGTTCGTAAGTACTTTGCATACATACATGTGATCGATATGACTCTTCTTTACACGTAACAGATGAACACCAATAGATCTAGATTTCGAGTTGTTTAAATAGGTGGTACCGATGCCAGGCGTTTGTGTATAGAGCTTTTATAGGAATTAGAAGTAAAAAATTGTACGAGCATTTTCACCAATAACAAATCTCTCTTACTCCATAGGTTCTTTATCATCCCATTCGATAACCTGCAACTGTGCTCATATATCCATCTCCGCATCAAAAACGATTGCATCTCTTGATTGAAATAAATTTGGTTGCAAACATGCCACAAAAATCCGAAATCTTGACAAGGCTACTCTCGCTCCAATCGTCCTCAGATCATAAAGTCTTTGAAAATTGTCAAGATCAATCAATGTTGTGTCTCCTTGATACTTCATGGTTTTCAACCATTATAGAATGATAATAACATTGAAAGTAAGATTGAGATCTCCATTATTCGTTAAATCTGCACTTCCTAATTTTTCATTCAGTGTCCTTAATTTAAAATCTTGGGAATGACAAAATTTGTTGTAAAGAAACAAGTAATAGTTTAGCTTATAGTGAGCTATCACGAATCAAAATTATTGTAATATGGATATGGAAAAAACTCTGTAGAAATAATTGGCGCCAAGTAAGATGCGAATATAAGCGAATTTTCTAATCCATCTCCGAATTCAGCTTCGAAGTAGAATAATAAATATTTTTTTCGCCCTCACAAAAGCTTCCCCGTTCGTGCACGCGAAAGGTCCTTGCTCGTCGCCGACCTCATGATATTCTTCGCGTACGTAAACCTGGAAAACTTTTTCGCTCGCGAAGTGTTTTGGCAAGCTCTCCTAGACATTTTTGCGTATGCAAAGAATCCCTGTATCTTCATACACACAAATGATCGCCCGCTTTTCGTACGCGGAAACAATGTTTAGTTCACGTGGCAAGCGTTTTCTATGCACACGAAGGCTTTTCAAGCGAGTTGCGTGTATTCGCGTACGCTAAAAGTTCTTCGGTTCGCGTCATCGCGTGCGCAAAGACGATGTTCAGTTTGCGTAAGCGAAAATTTTTCCGATTCGCGTGCTCAAAAAATTTACCACCCAATCTCAAGAGTCCACAGCGAAAGCCCCCACGGAAATTCCACGTGAAATTTCCACGGGAATTTTGAGGTGGACTCCTGAGGTCGAGCAAGGCCAGCGGCGAGCAAGGATCCTCTGAGTGTGTGACAGAAGCATTCACCGTTGGCACGCTAATAGGGTTTGATTCTCGTGACTCCAATGGAGCTTTGGGTCCGCGGATTAGGCGCACAAGGGTCTGTCAGTAATGGACGGATTTGGTGAAAGACAATGAAGTCAAAATATGCTCTTCATATCAAGTTTTGGTAGTGTTATAAAGAACAGACATAATATTTTCCCCGACAGGGAATTGAAACGATGAAGAAGAGAGCTGCTAAGATATGAAAACTTGTTTCTAATGAGTATCCAGGCTTTGACTAGTTATCAGCAGCTCTCACAATTCTTCTGAGACAATTGTATCAATAGAAAAAGAATCGGAATTTCTTGATGAGTCATCATCTCATATCGATGGATTTCTACACGTATTCCTAACCAAGCTATTTCCATTGTTGAGTGGAAATAGCTTGGTTAGGATGTTCATGGGCATTATCCCGGAGACTTGCAAATTTGGTCAGTTTTGTGGACTCAAAAATATTGCTCTCACGACGATGGGATTTGATGCAATGATTTTTCCGCGAAGATTTAATTTAATGCAATAATATTCTGCCGAAGAAAACTTATACGGGATATGTTCAACATCGTTTGGTAGGAGAACATAGTGTCTACGGAACTGACACTAAAACCCCATTACATCACGTAACATCTGCAAGTTTCCGCTATAATGAGCATACTCATAGGAATCAAATTTCTCTGCGTCATCTTCTGACTGACCTAAATCTTCCTGAGGCCCTCTCAGAACAAAATTGACAGTCCACATGAGGAGGCCATGCTGAAAATATACGACTTTTTTCCCACGTGCTGGTGGATGATCAGGACTCCCACTGATTCTATGAAGCACAAGGTCGTAACCATCGCTCTCAACATGGTATTCCTCTGCAATGTAACCGTGGCTCCTTACTATTTTCATCTTCAAAACGAAAGCAAAGAAGAATTCAGATAAAGAATCGGGAAATCATTGTACTACATAATCTCATTCCAACATATGGTTCCGAACGTAAGACATTGTTGATTTTTTAGAGATCCCACACGAGAGTCTCACAGAGAATCATCCCGAAATCGGGTTCAAGTAATTATTGAACTAATGAATTAATCAGTCCCAAAAAATCAATCTCAATTATTTTATAAGAATCCACCTTTATTATGTGATAGTCCGATGCCTCTCGATAATTCAATATTAACTCTGGTCTTATCAGTATTGCGATAATTCATCACACCTTTAAGTCCGAAGAGGAATTGACATTGACCTATTCCTAACTAATCTTGAGCATACTTTTCATCTGCATAACTATAACTACATCTTGTGGTACAATTTCATTACACTATTATGTATATGTATTATATGTAATACTCACAAAATCGTGAACATTTGAATATGCGGTTCCTGAAGTCGTATTGTCTTGCAAGTTTTCAGTGTCACCTGAAGGAAAACCCGCGACAGAGTTTGAACACACGAGAAAAATTTCAAATAAGCACAAAAAGATTCTAATTCTGTCACACATCTTTCTATCTAGAGGACACAGTGAGGAGCTGAGTGAGAAGACTGTTTCAAAATGGTTCCTTCTTATACGAGTGGATCGTATTCGTCGATGTGATTCCACTCAGAGATAACGTTCACTTGTTTCAATATCGATATGTACTACAATAGTGAATGAGAATATACTTCGCATTATCTCGATCGTGGAGTCATGAATACATATTCCAGTATCGAAGAATTCGAAAGGGAAGTAATAGATTGTTTGGATTTCATGCACACTCAAACCTCTTGATGAGAATGTGGATAGGGATGTTTGCTTTTTAATGAAATGAATTTTTTCAACGACAGTTTAACAATCTTGATCATTGACAACTTCAATTTTTGCCTCGATTTCGTCCAAACAAAAATCATAACTTTAGTAGTCTTAGCTAGAAGCTTGCACTACACCATTTTTTCAAGATTGATACTATTTTTGTTAGAACAATCAGGATGAAATTGTATCTGCATCATGTGTATAAAGCTTCCGCAATTGATTACTGCCGGTACGTGCAGACAATGAAGAAATCGAGGGCTCGACTTTCCTCCAATTAGGAGTTTTATAAGAGTTCCTGCGGAAATTTCACAGAAGTTCTCCACGGAGGATAGTTTTGGATCCATGGCCAGCCACCCATGCACTCAGAGAAGTAATTCTTTACGGTAAATCCGCAGTCCTTACGACAAAGACATCGGAAATCCGTCACGCCAAGCCTTCCCCATACATTGGATGCAACTCCCCACGTGCTCCCCATTAATAAGGTCCTATTTTGGAAATAAACTTTCCGCTCCAAACACTACGAATCTGATCATTTTTTCCGCCTAACACCAATTTTCCGCCCAATCCGAATTAATTTGAACCTTCCGCATTCTAAGAAAAATATTTTACTCACCTAGCTCGCATGGTCGCTTTCGGCACGAGGGCCTTGTAGTTGACCCCTCGTGCCAAAATTGCCCATACGCGCGGTGGTGCGTAATATACTACTTAGCACCTTGAAAGGAAGAGAGATTTGGGAGCCTTGAAAAATAAACTTTCAGAATCAATCCTTATTTGACACGGATGTAATAATCAGATACTTTCTTCCTACCTGAACCATTGATTTCAGATGGTTCCTTTCAAAATTTCGGAGGATATTTCATAGTTCTTTTTTCGCTAAAATAAATTTGGATGATACCTCTTTGAACAGAAAATTTTAGATCGTTCCTTCTGACCGAAATATTTTGAATAGTTCCTTGTTCGCCTGAAGACTTTTGATAATTTCTTTTTCCATTCAAGAATGTATGGATGAGCGCTTTTTACTCAGCAACTCTGGAATGTTTCCTATCTAACCAGATAATATTAGATAGTTCCGTCTACAATCAGACATTTATGGATAGTTCCATTTATCATCAGGAGATTTTGAATAGTTCCTTTTAGAACAGAAAATTTGGAATGGTTCCGTGATATTCCATCGTATTGTTTGACGCCTTCTCCCGAAGAAATGTTTCCTTTTCATTTAACTCTTCGTCAATATCCAATATGCATACTACTAATTATTACGTATGCGCATACTCTAATTGTGTTGATTCATGGATTCTAAGTGTTTCCAATTATAAGTTAATTACGTGCCAACTACCTTTATGTCATCTTTTTTCTTCCAAATTCAATTTTCACACTCTAGAAATTAAATGTCGCGAGAAGAAGGTTGAGCGAGAAAGGTGTTGAATATATGCTAATTTGCAATTAATCCTTAATATAATCTAGTAACAATGTTGATTAGGATTTAAATGTCGAAGAATTTGGAAACCAATCTTTATATCTTCAACTTTTTCAGCACGAGACCACTTCGGTTCAACGGTAACAAATTTTTCCGATCGGAAAACGTTAGGTGGGTCAAAGTTAGGTGGAAAAGTTAAAATTGGAGTTTTCGAAAATTTTATGTTTTTTGCCTCGAGCAGCGTAAAAACATACTTCGGGATGATTCCCGTGAGATTTGGATTCTCAAAGGCAGAAGTAACTTTGTGAACTTTCTCAGATTCTTCCCTCTATTCATATCAAAGTTATCGTTATCATTCATTGTCACTTTGTACGTTCCTTTTTGGAGACATTCGTGCTGAGGGGGTTAAAGTTTTCAATAATATACGAATAGACGAATACCCTTTATTTACACCGACAAATATATTAATGCAACAATCTACGAAGACTATACCTAAAGCTGAAAATATGTATACCGGTGGGAGATTTAATAATAGGTACTAGGCCAACACCCAACATCGCAACTGTGCCGGCCACGCGCCTACGCTGAAAGTACTCTCTCGAACAACCTGAACTGTCCTAGCCGTTACGGTCAGTGATGATACGAGATCTTCTGTCTCACTCGCACTTGTAGGTAAGGATACAGGTGCAGGTGAGACAAAAAATCTCGAACCATCACTGACCGTCATTTCCAGGACTGTTCAGGTTGTTCGGGAATGTACCACTCACGAGCCACTTCTTTGTAGTATGGGACATTAAGCCTTGCCCACACTCGCGTCACCTCCGCTGCTGAAATATATTCCTGCGACCTATGACGACCGACCGACGACGCAGACAGTCGCCACACAAAAGCCACCCAAGGTCACCGCTGGGCCAGCGGGCCCAATCGACACCTCTGCTGCTGAGGGCCAGTGCCCGCGCCGTAATAGAGGCCCTGTACCCTGCTCGACCCGAGGCTTGGTACCCGCCTGCCCGCATACAGAGAGAGACTCTGTGCCCCCACTCAAGCACTGTCACTCAAGCACTGACGCCTTATTCCAGAGGCCTTGTTCCAGCTTTCGTTCTGCGGCACGGTTACGCTACCGTTCTGTGTTCGTACCGTTCGGAGGCTTAGTTCCGTAACTTGCCACTACGCATAGGCGAGAGGGCGCTGCAACAGGCGAATCAGCGCCCTCTCGCTTATGCATAGCCGCGGGCGCCTGAACTAAGCTTGCGGGCGGTACGAATATAGAACAGTAGCGTAGCAGTAGTAGTAGTAACGAAAGCTGGAATAAGCCTCAGAGACCTTATACCAGCTTCCGATCGTTGCACGGTTCATGCACGGTGATGCTCGATTCGAACGCTTACCGCTAAAGATAAGCGAGAGGACGCGACACGGTGCAGTATTATAGCGCCCTCTCGCTTATGCACAGCGGAAAGTTACGGAACCAGCGTCACCGTGCATGTACCGTGCCCGGAACAAAAGCTGGAATGAGGCCTCTGTCACACTGCCGTCCGCCACACTAACACGAAAAGCCGGACCCGTCACCTGTTACTGCTCCCAGCTGCGCGTCACCTATCGGCATCTTGCGGCAGAGTTACTGAGCTTCCGGGATTGAACAATTGCACGAATCGGCATGAGGATTGCCTGTGAGGTTTCCAACGTCATCGTTTCGTACAGAATACCGCGATTCACGAAATTTCTCATGCCGAACATTCATCACAGATTCATTATTCCTCATCGGACCCTACAAATAAAACCTAACCCCATTGAGGAAAATTTCATTCATTACTCATAATAGAGAGATCCTCTATTCTTATCCCCATAGCGACTGCTACTTATTGAGAAAATACAACTTGTGCGAGAAAACAGATGTTGACGACACTTGATACTCTCCTTGAGCCCCAGACTATAATTTTCAAATAAATTGGGTCGAATAAAAATAATGGAAGGTGACTAAGTACACTGTAAAAAGAACTCTTGGGGAAACCCTCGTCGGAACAGGGAGATCCCGTGCAATTGACTGGGAAATCACTACAGGGCTAGGTAAAGTACAGCGCACGTTGTGAAATCCCTATGTTCAACATAGGTCGGGTTTTTATCCAGTGTTCAATACAGGGATTTCACAGTAGGGGCCAGTGAATTCCCTGCAACGGCCTGGGTTTTCCCCGCGCGCGTTGTGAATTCACAGGCGCGCGATTGTATTATCCCCACTCTGCAGGGCCGTGTAGTTTGAGGTTAGAAAACCGACGGTGCAGAGCAGTCGGATCTCTTCAAGTTTATTCAAACACAATTT
>JAPYYZ010000472.1:0-22082 GCA_030522705.1 Eretmocerus eremicus
AATCAACCTCCATACAATTCAATGAGAAATGTTACAGGCAGAAGGTTGGATCCCCTGTGGGAGGCTGCACTCGTCCGTTCTATGCCGAGATATGTCTAGAATTACTTGGACAACATTGTCTACAAATCATGAGAAACAATACCCTTCTGTATGAGAGATACGTAGACGACTGCTTTCCGATTATTAATCGTGACGGAATATCCATAACCCTCGATTCTTCCAATAGTTACGGTGAACATCTACAGTTTACTCACGAAACAGAGAAAGACAAGAGTATCATCTTCCTAGATTGGAAAATCATTAGACGACCGAATGACACTTGTTCCACAGATTGGTACAGGGAACCGACAGCTTCTGGACGATATATAAACTTTCTTTCGCACCACCCAGTCTCACAGATAATAGCAATCATATATTCCCTAACAGATAAATGTTCCAAGCTCTCTGACCCTCCATTCTGGGAGAAAATTCAGATATTAATCGTCATTACCTCTTGAACAATGATTACCCCCTGTATTTCATTGATAAATTCATCCGAAAACGTATTCACTCACCAAATCACAATAATTCTGAGACAGTCACCACCAAAATCAGCACAAAAAGGCCTTACCAAGTTACCTGAGATCGTATTCCCTTTCGTGAAGGAATCGACCCCCTCGATTAACAAAATTTTGAGAAAATCCCGAGTTTAACCCATTAATAGTATTTCTAATAAATTCAATTTCATGATCAAATCCGGCAAAGACACCTTACCACATTCAGGAAAATGCAATATCGTGTACAAAATTGACTGTAAAAACTGTAGCAACACTTACATCGGCACAAGTGAAAAGAAGTTGGAAAAGAGAATCGGAGGGCATAAACTAGATATTAGGAATGATTCTGACCGATCAGCGCTAGCCTTGCACGTGAGGAACACACATCATGAAATAGATTTCAATAAAGTACAAGTCCTTGACATGGAAAACAGACTCAAGCCCAGGTTATCCTCGAAGATGTTGAATATTTACTGTCACTCTGACACCCTCAATCGTGTGGGAGACGTAGAAGGTCTAAGCAACACTTATGAGTTTTCTATTGATAGATCCGAAGAACTAAAATAACGTCTGATTTCTATCTGCTACTATGGGAAATTACTCGATTTGCATAGATCGAAAATCGATAATTAACTCATTGATTTGCCTGTATTTAGCTGTTGATATATCCCGTTTTTATCTGACCGACATTCCCTTTCCCGTCATCCGAAGATCATCCTCTCGCACCTTTCGTTCGCTTGATCCATCAGCCCACATCGGGTGATGATCGTCAGCCCACCATGACGATTGAGAAATAAGACCATCTCCCCTCACCCTGGACCTGAGGGATTTTAGCCCCACTATTTCCAGTAATAACGTGAGTTCTGCAATATTAAATCATTTCTGTGGAAAAATCTCATCATGGCTCTGTTCCCGCAGGCGTGGATAGTTTGAGAACTATGACAACTTGATGTATTCACATTTTCATACAAAAATAACACAATCTCTATGTATGATCCCTAAGGAATTGTTGAATCATTGTAAGGTAAATAGTTTTTATAATTGTCCAATGTGAATTGTGCTATTGTGAGATTAGTCGTTTAATTCGTCAATTATTTTTAGCTTGAAGAGGGTTGTATCAATGCAACCGAAACGTTGCGCATTTATTAAATGATGCGTTGAATAAACCAATTGGCAGGATACACCGACGAATTCACTGAAGAATTGAAATTTTCTCCCTCGGTATGTTACTACTATGTTTCGACAAGTCTTCGTGCTACCAGGCGTATAACCTCTCACGGAACCAGGATATTGTCCAAAATAAGGTGGTTACACAGTATGTGTGGAAGTGTGTGACATCACATTTGAATGTCCTCAATTTATTCTTATACGAGATATATTCGTCGTCATTTCATCAATGGAAAATTCATTCATAGAATTTTCGGTGGTTAAGTATTTTCTGGCAATGAACTCAAAAACCCCCTCGTGCTCGGGGCAGAGTGGGATGGGGGGGGGGGGGGGGGGGGGGTTCTGATGGAAGACCACGGTCAACTACGGACGGGGTTCGGAAGAGCCAAAAATCAGTCGAATGCGAGCTACGTGGTTTTTGCGTGCCCTTCAACTGGACAACCATATCGCGGGGAAAGATCTCATCAACCTCATGGAATTCATGTGAAGTATTTAATGATAGATGTGCCATATGAAATGACCTTGCTACTTTGGAGAGTTGTATCAATATCCCTCTTGGCGGAGTAACTCATACGGCTTGCTAGAGCTACGTGTATGGTTGTATCCGCGCTATCTTGTCTCCCCGGAGAATATTCAGCTTAAGATTCCTAGGCCGAGCTTAGCTTCACTCCATCAGATTGTCAGATTTGAGTTGTCGAAACTCTTACGCATAAGATTCAGCTAAATCCATGATTTTAAATTTAGTTTTTATTAGTATGCTCAATGATCTCATCGATTTCGTGTTCACTTTTTCAGATGCCTAACATCAAATTGCAGAGCTCTGATGGCGAAGTTTTTGAGGTGGATGTTGACATAGCTAAATGCTCCGTAACAATAAAAACCATGCTAGAGGATTTGGGCATGGATGAAGACGAAGAAGAAGTTGTGCCATTACCAAATGTCAATTCAGCTATCCTTCGCAAAGTCATCCAGTGGGCTACATACCATAAAGATGATCCACCTCCACCAGAAGATGACGAAAACAAAGAGAAGAGAACGGATGACATAAGCTCTTGGGATGCAGATTTCCTCAAGGTAATCAATTAAGAGGATGTTGAATTAAGGCTGTGCTGTATCTTTCAGGTTTCATGCTTGTTACTAAATCATTGGTGAGTCGTTGGTAGGATCGTATCTAATCATCACGCGGCTTTGGCATCGTTCAATTCCGAAATCCATCCTTGCTGTACCACGTTTTGTGATCGATTCGGTATGTTAAGGAATGAATCTACACGCATTGGGCTGGAAAAAATATTCTTCCTCCTTGTTTCAACATGATATCGGTGATCCTATGGATACACTAGATTCCACAATCTGTTCTTGTATTACTTTTCTAACATTCGACTACTTCGATCAATCGCGGATGTCCACGATGAATTTGAAAAGTGAATTGCAAACCTATGGAATAGAGATTCGTGGAACCCCTTGTCCTAGAGCCCCTCAGATCTCTCATGAGGCTGGGGATTCCATGAATCATGTGTTACGTGGTAATTTATAGGAGATCCAGGACTCATGGAAAGAGAGCTACCGGTAACTCATCGAAACCGCGGAAATTTGAACCGCGGACCTCTTTTCGATTTTCAAGCTTCCTTCTCGTAGGACCCTGACCACCTTTTCGAGGATGTTCTAATCAGCGTACTAATCCAGAGCGAGAACTGGAGATGCAGGATCTTTCACATCTTTCACACGGGAGACACATTCACGACGAGACTGGCGCGTCATGACCACATATTCCGCCGAATATCTCATCAGAATCTTTTTCCTTTATGGTGGTCAATGAGGGTAATCTGCTCGCAGACGACGTGACGGGTTGCGCCTCTGGGTTTGCACAGAGCAGGGCACCGCCTAGAGCTCCCCGCTAGTTGGAGTAACATCTACCATGTCATAACCAACCCACCCTGGAACCGCCTGCGCATTACTTCGGGGTGAGAGAAGAGTCACGCGCTGCGGAAGCGTATCTCTCTGGATCTTCAGCTCTTTTTTCTTCTCTCTGGACCGTCCCATATTGGAAGATCTTCAGGACGTCGGTGTTTGCTATGCAGCGCCTCTAGCCTGGCGCAACAATTTCCATTCGCGCTCTCCTCTTCGGGTGATCGCCATCTTGATGAAGTGGCGATCTCAGCCCACGTCTCTTTGCTGCAAAGCATGGTTGGCACGAGGTTCTCAGATGTCAGCTGAGCTCCGACCCAATCCATGAGCTCCGCTCTCTCTATCCTTGTCTCCTCGCACTGGAAGAGAGCGTGCTCTGCGTCGTCCCAGTCGGCCCCACACATCTGGCAGACCGGAGTTTCCCTTTTCTGGAACCGCTCCAGGTACTCCCCGAAGCAGCCATGGCCGCTCATCACCTGCGTCAGCCAGTAGTCCAGCTCTCCATGAGGTCGATCAATCCACCTGGCCATGTTGGGGATCAGTCGGCCCGTCCAGCGACCTTCAGTTGACCTGTACCACTCCTTTTGCCATTCCTCCACTGTTTCCGCCTTTTCAACCTCTTGGATGAGGGCCTTCCGGGTCGGGTCCAGCTCTACACCGTTGCTCTTGAGAGCCTCTTGCCTTTTCCATATTCGCCCTTCTCCAGTGACTAGCAGGCGAATTGGTGGAGTACCTGCCAGCACGCACGCTGCGTCATAGGACACGGTGAAGTAGGCGCTGATCGTCCGGAGCGCGAGACGCCGCTGGACTGGGCCTACTTTCCTATCGATCACGGCATCGCTGGCTATTTGGCCTCAGATGGCCGCACCGTAGAGCATGATGGAGTGGCTCGCGGTGCTGAGTAGAGCTCTTCTATTCACTCTGGGCCCTCCGATGTAAGGCACGAGCCGCTGGAGAGCGCCACTCACTATGTCTGCCTTCAGCGCAGTCTCCCTGAGCTGGGCCTTGTAGCTCCACTTGTCGTCGAACCACACCCCTAGGTATTTGAGTTCCCTCTTCGAGGGGACCTGCTGCCCGTTGATGGTGAACACGGGCATCTGGTGGAAGCTTCATCTCCTTGTAACTAGCATTCCTTCGCATTTGTGTTTGACCAACTCTAGGTGATCATCGGGGAACCACTGGCCAGCGCAGTAGAGTGCCTCGTTGCTGATACATTTAACTCCCCACGCGGTTCTGGCGACAACAACTAATGCTGCAACGTCCGTAAACCGAACCAGTTCCGCCCCGTCCGGAAGGTTCAGAGCGAGGAAGTCGTCGTATTGTGTGTTTCATTTCAATGGGCCAGAAACAGAGCCTTGGGCTATGCCCGCAGACAGCTCCAGCTCAATGCGTCCTCCGTCGGTATCGCAGATGAGCACATGATCTTGCAGTCCATCACTGACGACCACCAGCAAGTAGGATGGTATTTTTCCGTCCAGGGACTTCGAGATACGCTCCCAGCTCGCCGTGTTGAACGCGTTCTTCACATCCAGCGCAATGATGGCGCAAAACCCTTCTCCTGGTTGGGGTGCCATTTTCGTTGCAGATTGTTTTCCATCTTGCACAAACTTGATCGCGTGAAGTGTGCTGCGTCCCTCTCGGAAGCCAAAGTGCATCGAAGACATCCCTCCGCTGCGCTCGTACTCCTTCTCGGTTGAGGAACATGCTGCGGTGCTGCTCTGCTCTGCATTGCTCTGCTCGGTAGATGCCCCCTTGCCGTCACTCCTCTTCAGCCGGATACTTCAACAGAAGGGAAAAAAGCGATATCAAAATTACGCTCTCAACTCCCCGGATAGAGGCGAGGAGACGGTCTCGAGTGCAGCTGCGACGTTCTCATCTCCCAAGTAAGTTGCCAGTCATTCCAAAAATGATGCGGATGATCATCGGAATGTGGAAGATCACTCTCTATCATCTTTGGGTCGGATCCGAGTCACGGGGGAAAAACGAGAGTCATATCTCTGAATATTGTATACCTCGCCAGGAGGGTCGAAAAACGAGTCTGGCCCGTGATCGTCCCTGGTATTTGGGGAAATTTATTTCCATCTCCAAAGAGATCCACATGATCCCTGAAACTGGTGAAATCATCTTCTACTATTCTTGGGATAGGTCCAAGACTCTGGAAGAGAACGAGAGCCAATCCCGTCAGTTTAGTATACCTCGCTCAGAGGGTCGGAAAGCTAGTCTGGCCCGTGATCCTCCCTAGTATTCGGAACTATTCTCCATCATCTTCAGATAGATAAAGATAATCCTTGACACGGGTGTGATCATTTCCTACTATTTTTGGGATGGATCCGAGACTCTCGAAGAGAAAAGAGCCGTTTCTACCAGTCCTGTATACCTCGCTCCGGAGGTCGAGGCACGAGTCTCGCCCGCGATCCTCCCATCATTTGAGAAGAGAATCTCCCATCATTTCGAAAATGATGCAGATGATCTCCGAAATCTGGTAGATCACTTCCTATCATTTTTGGGATGGATTCGAGACTCTGAGAAGAACCGAGAGCCATTCCAGTCAGTTTTGTATACCTCGCCCTGGAGGTCGAGAGGCGAGTCTCGCCCGGCAACGCTCCCTGTCCGTTGGGGCAAAACTCTCCCATCATTCCGGAAATGATGCAGATGATCTCCGAGATATGGGGGATCACTTGCCATCATTATCGAGATTGATCTGAGACTCTGGGGGAAACCGGAAGCCATTTGTGCCATCTTCGTATGCCTTGCCCCGGAGGTCGATCCTACCTGTCATTCCGGGAACAAATCTACCTCCATTTCGAGAATGATGCAGATGATCTCTGAGACTTGTCAGATTGTTTCCAGCATCTCTGAGCTGGATCCGAGATTCTGGGCAGATACGAGAGCCATTTCTATAGAATTCGTTCACCTCGCCCCGAGGGTCGAGAAGCAAGTCTAGCCCGTTGTCCTCCCTGGTATTCTGGAATAATCATCCATTAGGTGGGAAAAGATGCGGATGACCCCTAAGACGGGTGAAATCATTTTCTCCCGTTCTTGGGATGGATCCGAGACTCTGGGAGAAAATAGAGCCTTTTCCGTCAGTTCTGTAGACCTCGCCCCGAGAGTCGAGAAGCGAGTCTCACCTGTACTACTCTCTCGTATCCGTGAATAATCCCTCGTTAACTCGAAGATGATGCAGATGATCCTTGAGGAGGGTGAGCTCATTCCCTGGCACTTCTGAGATGAGTCCGAGACTCTGAAAGAAAACGACAGTATTACGGTAACTGTTGTATACGACGACCCGAGGGTCAAAAGGCGAATCTCGGCCGTGATCCTCCCGGGATTTGGGAAATAATCTCCCGTCATTACGAAAATGACGCTCATGATGACCGAAAAGTGGGATATCATTCTCTAGTCGTTCTGGGATCGATCCGAGAATCTGGACGAAATCGAGAGCCGTTTCTGTCAGTTTTGTATACTTCGCTCCGAGGGTCGAGGAGCGAGTCTTGCCCGCGATCCTCCCTGCCATTTGAGGAAAAACTCTCCCATCATTCCGGCAATGATGGAGATGATCTCCGGAATGTGGGAGATCACTTCCTACCATTATTGGGATGGATCCGAGACTCTGAAGAAGAACAAAAGCCATTTCTGTCATCTTTGTATGCCTCGCCCCGGAGGTCGCGAGGCGAGTCTGGCCCGCGGTCCCACCTTTCATTCCAGGAACAAATCTACCTCCATTTCGAGAATGATGCAGATGATCTCTGAGACTGGTCAGAGCGTTCCCAGCACCTCTAGGCTAGATCCGAGATCCTGGGCGAATGCGAGAGCCATCTCTGTCAAAATCGTATAACCTGCCCCGAGGATCGAAAAGCGAGTCTGGCCTATGTTCCTCGCTGATACCCTGAAGAATTCCTTCATCACGTGAAAAAAGGAGCAGATGATCCCCGAGACGGGTGAGATCATTCTCTAGCATTTTCGCAATGGGTCCAAGGCTCTGGAAGGAAACGAGATCCATCTCTGTTAGTCTCATATCATGCCCCAAGGGTCAAGAAGTGACTCGCGGCCGTGATCCTCCCCGGGATCCGGAAAATAACCTCCCATCATTATCAAAACGACGCACATGATAACCGAGATGTGGGATATCATTTTCTAGTAATGATGAGATCGATCCGAGAATCAATCTCTCAGTTTTGTATGTTTCGCTGCGAGGGTCGAGAAGCGAGTCTCGCCTGCGATTCTCGCTGTCAGTTGGGGGAAAACTCTCACACCATTCCGAACGTGATGCCAATGATCTCCGGAACGTGGGAGATCACTTTCCATCATTCTTAGGATGAATCCGAGATTTGGGAAAAACCGAAAGCCATTCCTAACATCTTCGTATGCCTCGCCCCGAAGGTCGAGAGGCGAGTCTGGCCCGCGATCTTTCCTGTGATTCGGAGTACAAATCTCCCTCCATTCCGAGAATGATGGAGATGATCTTTGAGACTTTCCAGATCTTTTACGAGCACCTTTGGGATGGATTCGAGAGATACGGGAAAAACGAGAGCCATTTCTGTGGAATTCGTATACCTCCCCTCGAGGATCGAGAAGCGAGTCTGGCCCGAGCTCCTCCCTGGTATTGGGAAAAAATCCTTCATCGACTCGAAAATGGTGCAGATGATTCCTGAGACGGTTGAGCTCATTTCCCAGCACCCTTGGATTGGATTCGAAATTCTAGAAGAAAACGGGAACCATCTGTGTTAGTGTTGTGTACCACGCCTCGAGGGTCAAGAAGCGAGTCGTCCGAGCTTCTCCCTTGTATTTGGAATGAATCATCCATCAACTCGAAAATAATGCAGATGATCCCTGAGACGGGTGAGATCGTCTCCTAGCACTCTCGGATCGCATCCGAGACTCTGGAAGAGGACGAGAGCCATCTCTTTTAGCGTTGTATATCACGCGCCGAGGGTCAAGAAGCGACTCTCGGCCTTGATCCTTCCCGGGATTCGGAAAATGATCTCCCATCATTACCAAGACGACGCACATGATAACCGAGATTGGTAATATCATTCCCTAGTGAGTTCCGGATCCATTCGAGAATCTGGAAGGAAACGGGAGCCATTTCTCTCAGTTTTGTATATCTCGCCCCGAGGGTCGAGAAACGAGTCTCGCCCGCGATCCTCCCTGTCAATTGAGGAGAAACTCTCCGATCATTCCGAGAATGATGCGAATGATCTCCGAAATTTGAGAGATCATTTGCTCTCATTTCTAGGATAGATTCGAGAATCTGTGGAAATACGGGAGCCATTTCCGCCATCTTTGTATGCCTCACTCCAAAAGTCGAGAGGCGAGTCTGGCCGGTGATCCTTCCTGTCATTCGGGGAACAAATCTCCCTGAAATCCGAGAATGATGGAGATGATCTCTAAAACTTGTCAGATCGTTCACCAGCACCTTTGGGATGGATTCGAGTTTCTGGGAGAAAACGAGAGCCATCTCTGTTTGTGTTGTGTACCACGCTCCGAAGATCAAGAAGCGACTCTCGGCCGTGATCCTCCCCGGGATCCGGAGAATAATCTCCCATCATTACCAGAACGACGCACAGGATAACCGATGTATGGAACATCATTCCCTAGTGATTCTGGACTCGGCCCGAGAATGTAGAAGAAAACAACAGCCATCCCTCTTAGTCCTGTATATCTCGCCCCGAAAGTCGTGAAGTGAGTCTCGCCCACACTACTCCCTGTCATTTGGAGAAAAACTCCTCCATCAATTCGGAAATGATGCAGATGGTCTCCGGTATGTGAGAGATCACTCTCTATCGTCCTTGGGATGGATCCGAGACTCTGGAGAAAAACGAAAGCCATTTCTGTCGTCTTCGTATGCTCCGCCCCGAAGATGGAGAGGCGAGTCTGGCCCGCGAGCCTCCCTGTCATTCGGGGAAAATCCTTCATTATTTCGGAGTAGATGCTGATGACCACTGAGATGGGTGAAATCATCTTCTCCCATTTTTGGGATCGATCCAAGACTCTGTTAAAGGAATAGAGACTTTTCTGTCAGTCATGTTTACCTCGCCCCGAAGGTCGATAAACGAGTCTCGCCTGTGCTACTCTCTCGTATTCGGGAAAAATCCTTCATTAATTCGAAAATGATGGAGGTGATCCTCGAGATGGGTGAGATCATTACCTGGCACTTTTGAGATGGATCCGAGACTCTTGAGGTATATCTGAGAGTATATCTGTCACTGTTGTATACCACGGCCCGAGGGTCGGAAAGCGGATCTCGGCCGTGATTCTCTCCGGGATTCGAGGGAAAATCCCTCGTCATTACGAAGATGACGCTCATAATAACCGAGATATGAAATATCATCTACGAGTGATTCTGGGATCGATCCAAGAAGTTGGAAGGGAACGAGAGCCGTTTCTGACAGTTTCGTGAACGTTGCCCCGAGGGTCGAGGAGCGAGTCTCGCCCGCTATCCTACCTGTCACTTGGGGAAAAAAATCTCCCATGATCTCAGAGATGATTCAGTTATATCCGAGATGTTGGAGATCATTTTCCTAGCTTTTTCGGTATGAATTCGAGATTCTGGGAGCAAATAGAACCATTTCCGTCAGGTTTCGATCCCTCGCCCCGAGGGTCGAGAAGCAAGCCCGGCCCGTGATCCTCCCTGCTGATCGAAAAAACCCTCCATCATTCCGAAAATAATGCATATGATTTCCGAGACTTGTCAGATCATTTTCTAGCACTCTTGGGATGGATTCAAGACTCCCGGAAAAAGGAGAGCCATCTTGCTCAGTTTTGTTTACCCCGCCCCGACGGTCGAGCAGCGAGTCTCGCCCGCAATCCTCCTCGTCATTTGGGAGAAAATCTTCCATCATTTCGAAAAGCAAGCAGATGATCTTCGTGATGTGGGAGATCATTCTCAAGCATTTCTGAGATGGATCCGATATTCTGGCGAGAACCTAGATCCATCTCTGTCAGTCTCGTATACCTCGCCTCGAGGGTCGAGAAGCGAGTCTCGTCCGCGATCCTCCCTGTTATTTGGGGAAGAATCCTTCATCACCTCGGAAATGATGCAGATGATCCCTGTGACGGGTGAGATCATTTTCTATCAGTTTTGGGATGGATCCGAGACTCTAGAAAAAAATTAGAGCTATCCCTTTCAGTTTTGTATACCTCGCCCCGAGGGTCGAGGAGCGGGTCTTGCCCGTGATCCTCCCTCGTAATTGGAAAAAAATCTCCCATCATTCCAAAAATTATGCGGATGATCCATGAGACTTGTCAGATCATTTTCTAGCATTTTTGGGATGGATCCGAGAGCCTGGGGATGAATGAGAGCCACATTCGTCAGTTTTGTATACCCCGCCCCGAGGGTTGAGAAGCGAGTCTCGACCGTGATCCCCCCTCGTAATTGTGAAAGTTCCTCCATCATCTCGAAGATGATGCTGATGATCCCCGAGATGTGGAACATCTTCTTCTAGTAATTTTGGGATCGATCCGAGACACTGGAAAAAAAGGAGGACTATTCCTGTCAGATTTGTATGCCTTGCCCCGAGGGTCGAGAAGCGCGGCTCACCCGTGATCCTTCCTGTTATTTGGAATATAATCCTTCACCATCTCAAAAATGATGCCGAGGCTCCTTCAGGAGTGAAATATCATCTCCAAATTCTGGCATGGATCCAAGACTCTGGAAACAAATGCGAACTGTCTCTTAGTTTTGTATACCTCCTCCCGAGGGTACTGCAATAAGAGCTAAATTCACAGCAATCACCAAATCCTTGAGCAGCTTCACATCTCCGGTCAAGACTGAGGTAAGTATAACCTCTGATTGGGGGATATATTCGAGCAATTCATCAAAATGATCAAATGTCTATACTCCTGTAACATTGGATTTTTTTTCGGAATTTTTGTCTCAAAATCGATGAGAACATTAACGACGTAAGAACCTCATCATATTGTACAATGGGACAAACCGAGGCCGGGGCTTGAATATCGCATTGTATCGCACTGGGCTGGCCCGAGAGGAATTTGGATAGCACAAGTTTGAAGATGAACCTCCACAGAGCATGGGAATGATACCTTGGGTTAGGGAGGGTAGATGGCTTGTTTTGTTCAGACTGTCATAGTGGCGCCATCTCCCGTTTTCGTCTCGCGATTTTGTAACGGTTGGTAATTGTAGTGGCTCTACCTACAATTAACTAGGTTTTTTTTCAATATGGCCCCGACTTATGGCCTCCCCTCAAAAAATCATAGACGATCCAAGGTATCCCGCATTACCGTAAAACAGGGATCTTTCAAATCTTGCATCGCAGCTCTAACCGCAGATGAGGGTTACAAAGAATCTTGGATAACAATCATCATAGCAGATCCTCGGATAACGAGGACCTCTTGTATATCTTCCAATTACTGCACGATACTCTTCGAGTTCTATTTGGATGCTGTCCCTTGCCGGACGCGCGCAACTCTCGTCGGCCGGAGCGCTCTCTCCCGCGCAAGACAAGCCGACTCGTCCCACGGGACGAGAAGAGATGCCGTACGGGAGGTAATAAACGAGCCCGCCTGAGAACGGGCGCCCGCCGAGGCGGCCATACATTTTGATCGAAAATCTCTCCCGCCTTGAAGCCTGCCGTCGAGGAGAATTTTCTGTATGAAAAAAGCGCCCCCTCAATCGTGCAACTGATGAGGCTTGAGAAGTACCTCATTTGTTCGGATTTGCACCAGACTATCTAACAGAAGGCATAGCCGGTTAAGGAAACTCCCCGGTGGGGTTACTTACCGGTGCCGCCGAGTTGGCGCCTCGTCGCTCTCTCCAGATGCGGGTCCCTCTGCGAAGTTACTTTTCGCTGTAAATGCTGCTTCAGGTCTCAGTCCGCTCCATCCAAACACCGCGTCACTTCGCCGTCTCTCCTCAGAGACGCATACAATCGGGCGCACACTCTATCCTGCGGGATAAGACGCCTTCCTCGCGCGCTCTGACTTGAAAGCGTCCCGTCTCGGTGCATGCTCGCGCGCCTGCACGCAACGTTTCCGATGCCGTGGCCCGGGTCGACTCTAACACTCGCGCCCACCCCCACACTCCCGCGGCTCTGCTTCGCGCGACTGCCCTCGTCCACGTGCAAGCACGGAACAATTTTTGAATTCGATCTATATGGTCCATCGAGGACTTTATCGCTCGCGGGATTTCCAAAGCCTCGGGCACTCGGCCACTCAGGCTAATGCGTCGGGGACTAACCTTGTCAAGATCATCCGTCCCCCTGACGAGCCAGATCTTGCAAGGGAAGACGAAACGCACTAATATCAAGCGTAGAGTCGGAATTTTTTCCATATATTTCATGTATTATTTGAAAACTTTCCATCAAAATCCTTCGATTCGACCTTCAATTGAGGAGCTCCGAAAGGTACACTCGTCGAAATGACTTGGGTCTCCAGCAGATTTGCTGTGTATGGATAAACCCACCAGGGTCGATCTTAATATAAACCTCAATTTGACATCCCCGCGAGCGATAAAGTCCTCGATTGACCATATCGATCGAGTTCAAAAATTAGTTCTGATTGCCCGCCTGAAAACGGGCGGCCGCCGTCGTGCCCGCTGTGGCCGGCGAGGCAGCCATATAATTTGGTCGAAAATCTCTCCTGCCGTGGCGCCCGTCGTAAAGAAAAATTTCCTGTATAAAAAAATACGCCTCGTCAATCGTGCAACTGATGAGGTGTGGGAAGTACTTCATTTGTTCGGATATGCATCAGATAATCATTCGTACTGGAATAGTAGAGGACAGCGAGTGAGTCCCACGATAGAACAGAATATGATGGCATAGATGTTCATTCAACTGTGGACTCCAGCTCCAGTGTAGTCGAAGCAACGTGCAGTACAATCTATACATAAAGATATCGGACTAGGCCGTTTCGAGGAGTATCTGACTCCTTCAGCATGGATATAACAAGAAAACTTGAGTTTAAAATCATATGAATAATAGAATAAAAATTTACAGGGAAGGAACAAAATAGATAAAAACAGGGAGGAATAAAGAACTATAATATCTACTTCGAGTTGTGAGACCAGTTCACAAAATTGATGATTTCAACCAACTTGGTTGCTCGTGCATGCCGGGAAAAACATACACATGAAAGCTTTTCCATAGTTGTCACCTTGTACTCCATGTTCAAGTGAAAGTCACGACCAAGCCATTCTTTGCACTAACATAGTTTTCGGCATAATTTTCGAGCATGTGGAAAGATAATCTTGATTTGAATGGAAAAACGATAATGATTGATCATTTGAGTTCATTCTTTCCATGAAGTTTATCGAGACAAATCCCGAACGTATCCATACAATGAAAATACGTTGATCCGATGCGAGGCAAAGAGTATCTAAGTCTCTGGTGGCGCATGCGCAGTGAGAACACTTTCAGCTCCGGCACAGGTACTTCACTTCTTTGTTCGTATTGTAAGTAGACAACCGAGATTCCGTCAGAATTATGCATGGAACTTTATTTATCGACTTTAGAGCAATCATCTGAGATACTCTTGGGTGCTGAAGCTAAGTCCTCTACCGAGTTATACCTATTCGAAGTATCTTGTCTGTGCTGTTGTCCAGCAAGTTCTTATGGATAAACAACGATGGAAAAAAAAGCTAGACGGTGTTTCTAGATGGTGCTAAGCTGGATCTATCTGTATGCATTCTTTGAACTTTTTTCTGAGTACTTCCGTCACACAGCTTCCACCCAGTTATTGATGAAAATTGAGACAGCAATATACATTTGCGCCATAGTACACCCGTATTATGAATGTATGAAAAACTCTTGGAAGATAGTAATATTGATGCATCTCGACAAAGCAAAGTATACCTATGCACTACACGTGGTCGCCAGGTGGTCGCAGAGATCCATACTGGGTGGAAGCTGTGTTACAGATTCTTTATCATGTATGGACAATACATGTATAATGCAGGAGCCCCTCTCACAAAGTATGCCAAGAAGAAGTGGCGAGGACTGGTCAAGTCTGGTCAGGTGCGTCTATTTTTATGCTGTCAGGCCCATAACATTTTTCATCTCGTTCGTATTCATCTCTTCTCATGGTCATGAAAATTACAACGTCACACTGAGGATAATCAACACAGCACAACTGTCTTCCAATAGGCTGCCATAAATGGGCTGGTATTCAAATCGACAGTGGTCGGTGATTCTATCACTGACTCCAATGGAAATGATTTGGCCAATGAATCCACTCATTGTGGCCTAACATCGCCAATATATTTGGCGAACGATGAAGCCATTACTGAAACAGACCAAGAAGATTATGAAATAGGATTAATCCATGAACCATCTGTATCTGAAGAGGAACCTGTGTTTGACAATGGCAGAGCCATCCTCCAGGTATTATTGAGATACTCACTTTGCTATGGATTAGATTATTTTCCACTTCCGGGCTTCTTACTTGAATATGAGACTTGAATTCTGTTCTTCACCTGGGTGAGGATTTCGTGGTCTAGATAACCTTTCGTTTCAATGGTCGATGTGCTTTGATCCAATACTCAACTAGTCGAATGAGGATGATATCGTTTACTCCCTCGTGTGCTCAAACATTTTCAAATCAAGCTGTGTCTTGCTGGTAAATGCTCAAGGCTTCTACTGGTTAATTGAAGCCTTGAATTCCTTGCAAAGTCCTTATTTACTTATGGGAAATCTATAGTCTTTGGAATTTACTGGGTCTTCAAAATGTTGAGATTATAGTCGAAGAAGAGATGAGATCAGTTCAAATATGCGCATCATATTGACCATCCCTATGTCACAGTTGACTTGAATGAGGCAGAGTTATTAAAACAGTCTGAAGAATCTCAGACATCTGATCCTTTTTATGAATTCTCATGCAATCAGTTAGGGAGTAAAGGCTGAATAGTAGAGCACACATTATCAACAACATTTTATGCAATATACAACCCCAACCCCTAGAAATCTCCTCTATGGATAAGAATGAAAATGGAAGGAAAAATTCATTGGAAGTTGTAAAGAACGTACTTAACCTTTTCTGTTCAGCAATCGTTCTCTCATTGAAGGAAGACTAGCCTCAAGCAGTGAAATTTTTTCTGGGCTACCTCGTCATGATGAAAATTCTATTGATCACTTGAAGTATGTTGAGACAAAATCTTTCCAGAGTCAGACTCCAAAAGAGCTTAGAATTCCATAGGTATTCCATATTTAGTATCACAAATGAAAGAAGAATGAGTATATCCAAAATCTTCCTTGGACATCGCATTTTGTGGAGCAGGCTTGTTGAATAAAATGACCCCGTCATTAAAAAGGAATATTTTTATTACACCCGGGAGGCAATCTTGTAATTATCCGATCATGCTGAACAAAATGACTTTATTACAATAATCCATATGATCAGAAACTAGAAAGATCTTAGGAAATTCCATACATTTCAAACTCAACTATTACCCGAATTGGACACTTCAGGATGAATCTTCATGGCGTAGCGTAACCATTTAGATTAATGCATTTTCAGAACAACACGTCAACCTGGGTAGGATTCAATGTCATGCAATGCGCAAGGAACGTTCGAATTATGTGACTATTCAACTGTTGAGAAATCACAATTTCATGAGAAAAGCTAATGTTCCGACAGTTGAATGTGTTGTATGTCACACGTCAAGTCTATGAATCATGGATGTATTCAAGAAATCTTGAGATACCAGGAGATCATATAGTCTGGACTTACCTGAGTTTTCCTGATATCATCAAAAAAATTTCATGTTCTTCGCTAAGGAACAGGGGAGGTTACAATTACTGGCTTATTTCTTACTTCTCTATCTGTCAATAGACTCACTCTCTCTTCCACATACCATCAAGGATCAATCATTGCACCGACTGCCAACATCCTCACCCTGGAAGCAATTTTTGAACCATACTGATGCATCAATATTAACAAAGGATATAGAAATTTTGTTTACTGAGAGTATTTGTGCCTGCCTTGGATAGCTAAGTCCATAGAAAATATCTTAATACAGGAGGCAGCCTGCTTCCAAGAATGATACTCTGCCTTATAAGCTTCATTCACAATCGATGGGCGGGAAGAGGAGGGCGTTATGAACTTGCTCAATATTCATTTTTTGGTGCAGGGTTTTGAAATTTGCCATGGAAAGTTCCAATGTTTTCACGTGAGATATGAAATTGAATTGAAGAACCAACAGAACATCCCGACTTTCATCAACATCTGACCATCAACTCTTTGAAATGAACCAAATCCCGATCTGTTCGGCTCCCCTTAGTATTCTGAAGCGATTCAGGGGATAATATACAATCAAAGGTACGAGTAAATGGAAAGTTGGAAAAAAAAATTTTCTATGCAATTTTGAGGCTAGTCACTCCTTAAGACGGTGCGGGAGCCGTAATCTCGCCAATCCGAACTTCACTCACAAATTTCTCGAAAACTTTAGCGATTTGAGTGAAAAGATGAGTTGTCAAATACTTTTTATGGTCTAACATGTATTCGTCAACTCTTCATTTGACCGTAATTGAATAAGTATTGGAGAAAATCGGGAATATGTCGGCAACGGGTGTACTTACCCTGTACATAACTGCCCATAATCTTTCGCAACTTACTCGGATTTTCTTTCGATTTCAGTTAGATGGAGAGTTGACGAATACAAGTTAGACGATAACAAGTATTCGACCACCCTTCCTTTCGCTAATCGCTACGGTTTTCGAGAAAGTTGTGAATGAAATTAAACGCGCACGGCTACTGCATCGACGTAACATAATTAAACTTATTGGAGTCCAATCAAAGAAGGAGGAGATTATTGTAGTCCCTGGATTGTAGGATGAAAGCAATTGTCTCGTATTGAATTGCACAGTACGAGTTATACAAGGAGGAATGATACATTCTCCATGTAAAATTCGATGCTGAATTATAACCCTTTTACTTCTCATTCCCAAAAGGTTACGCATTATTTTGCTTTCTCTTTCGGATGTCCTTTATCACGATTTACATGGTTCACCTTACTTTTTCATGATAGGTTATGGAAGCTCCATCATTAAACTAGGATTCTCAATTGGATCCATGTTTTATTCTTAATATTATTGGAAATCGCGCGAGCCTCCTCATCGTGTCAATTTTCAGATTTAATTTAGGTAATCCCACGTTCAGATACTGGTTTCATGAAATATCTATTTTTGGTCTTTACGGAATAATAGTAGAGATCCAGTACTAACAATAATTCCCGTAAACGATGTGATAGGCGTCATGAAGCACTCGAGGTGATCTTCGTTATCGCGTACTCACAGTACTTCTCTTAATCGAGTACCCCGACAAATTCCGTAATCTTGCATTCCAATTCTCCTGATGGAGCTGTCTGAGAGGTGTTCATGATCAAGTGCTCGCGGTTGCACTCGTGATAAAGTACTCAAATCATATCAGTGATGGAGCACTCTGGTCACATAAGTGATTGAGTGTCCAAAGTTATGTCCGTGATCGAGTACACACAGTGATGATCGTAATCGAGTATTCAAAATAATAATTGTGATCTGGCACTCGGAGTGATGTTTGTAACCGTGTACTCAAACTGATATTTGTGGCCGAGTACGCAAAGTGATATTCGTGATCGATTACTCGAAGTGACATCCGTGATCGAGTCTCAAATTGATATTCCAGATCAAGGACTCAATGTTATTCCTCTTATCGAGTACTCAAAGAGACAATACTGATCGAATATTCGAGTTTGTACTCGTCATTCGAACCCAAACAAGAGTTTCAATTCGTATTCTCGACCACGAATTTCACTTTGTGTACTGAATCACTCATTTAACTTGGAGACGTTAACAGAGAAAATGTTCGAGAATCAGTATTTGAACGTATTTTTCTCATTCTTCCTCCAAAAACCGATAACATTTCCTAGATCGCACGTATATAATTCATTCACCGCGAATTATTCGATCTTTTGTACGTAATTTTGGAACATTCTTTGATATTCGAATTCAGCTCACGATTTTGGATCGGTTCGCGAGGTTCCCAAATTAGGAGATTCACCTTCTTCGAGCTCAGGGGCCCGTATAATGATCAAATTAGTTACTCGAATGTCCCATCTCATCGTCATATTCATTTATCGACATTTGATAGGCAATCGTTCTCTTTATGATTTGACTATACAGAAATGAAGATAACCGAGATCGAATTTTGATACTTGAGTATCTCTGTTTCTTTTTCTCTGATTCTTTTTCCACTGGTTATGCCCAATATTGTTATCTGCTTCGCAGGTCGTGCCCCTAGAGGAATCATACGACGACATGTCGAGTTCAGAACCCATGGACGTTTCCGACACTCCCGATAGCAAAAAGCAATGACGATGGTCACATCACAGATAGATGTGATGCTCATTACAACGATAGTGATGAAGATAGTTGGGGATCTGATCATGACGATAACTCTTATTTGAGGGAGCCATTGAACAGTGATACCAAAGAGGTATGGTCGTATACAGTAGGAGACGCCCATGAAGACGGATCGGACAGCTCAGACGATGAAGAAGGCGTAACAGACTCCTCAAATGTATACCGTATGTTTGGAATGATTTACGAGTCTGCAAAGAAACAGTGCGTGCAACAAAAATTATTCGAGCTTGTCGAGATACAAAATGCTGTATCTCCAGCTGGTTTACTGAGAATTATCCTCCAACACTCGTTTAGAAACAACACTTGTTTCACGGGCATAGTTGATATGGCGAGAATATTGAATACGGTAATGTGCAACCGCGTTATGCCGGATACTCGTTACCTTTTTGAAAAGGTCTGTGACGCTGAACCTGAGCACACGTTACATGCCGTGTGTGAGAAATATTCGGCATATCTTGGCGACTTTGATGGACGTGATATAGTACAGTGCCCCAAGTGCGGTAGCGCTACAGATTTGTCTTATCGATCGAACCCCTGTTATTTTGCCATAATAGATCCGTCGGCAGCGGTGAAGGATTATCTTGAAGCATACGAAGACCACTACGACTATGTCATCAGTGAACGAGTGCACGATCCGAATCACATGCACGATATGTACGATGCTGATCGATAACGCGCATTCGTCAGTGAACTGCCTGAATCGGAACGCAGATCTAATGCCACCGGTTCCATAAATGCGGATGGGGTTCAAATTTTTGAGCACTGCAATCGGTCTATTTAGGTTATATATCTCATGATTAATGAGCTTCCGCCTCAAGCACGTTATAATAACTTGGTCATGTTTGGTATTTGGGTCGGCAAGAGTGAACCGATGATGCATATTTTCTTGGATAAGTTTGTGGAATGCATGAATAAGCTGTCTGTGCATGGGGTTGAATGCATTATCAGAAATGAGGAACGAGTCATGAAATTATACATCGTTGTGTCACCTGTAAACACGATGGCTCGCTTCGAGATAGACGGCACTGTTCTGTTCCATTCCGAATTTGGCTGTGATTGGTGCTTTATACTAGGTGAAAGATATACCAACAGTAATCGTTTCCCTTTTGAAATTGAACCAGCCGTACTGAGGAATGAGCAGAAACATATGTTTTGCTTTGAAAAATCCCTAGAACTTGGAGTTCGGTACTTGGGGGTCAGATTCTTTCCGCCTCTTATCAAGTTGAGACGTTTCAAGATAATTGACAGGTTCATTCCTGAGCACATGCATCAGTACGATTCTGGCTCTGTCAAACAGATAACGAATCGCATATGGCGGCGCATCAAACCGGCTTCAAGGTTGCTAATTGATGATTACTTGATAAAAAACCGCGCCCCCACCCAATTAGGGCGTCTCACAAAGAAAATGTCATGGCATGCCTATTACAAATGCAAAGATTGAGAAGACTGGGCACTGTACTACAGCGTGCCAATATTGTCCGAGGTAGTCAAGGATGAGAGAATTCTAGAGCACTGGGCACTTTTGGTAGATTCACTGCACCTTGCCTTGAAAGATGATATCAACTCGTCTGAGCTCCAGATTATCAAAACAAACTTGATCAAGTTTGTGGAAGAAGTTCAAGGAATTTATTCGCTCAAAGAACTGACTCACAACATTCATCAACTGCTTCATATTATCGACAGTATCATGAATTGGGGACCGCTATGGGCCCATTCAGCATTCGCATTCGAGTCGTTCAATGATATATTAGTCCCGTGTATTGACAGCGAAAAAGGGTATGATACAGCAGATTTTGAGGCGTGTACAGTTGCATAGATTCGATGAGATCTTGATGCATAAAAATGATCCAAGCTGCGACCGAATTGTCGAAACATATTCTCAAGGAATAGTGGACTCCAGGTCTAATAAAGTTCTCAAAATCGATTCTATCACGTATCTTGGCAGCCCAAAAATTATTTCCAAATCTTTAGCAGATGATTTTAATGTGAGCGTTTCAACGAGAACACTCACTCGGTGTGTTATCGATGGTTGCTTGTACATGACCGATGAGAAACAAAATCTACGTTTGTGCAATTATTATGCCCAGCTCAGGAACGGGTCTTTCGTGAAGATCTCCCAATCCCTGGTAGACTTTCAGGGAAACCGTCAATTGGCGATATGCAGGCTGATGAATATTTCCAATAATCGATATTCATCCACGGTCAAAGATTTCATCGGTACGACGCAGAAACAAATCGTCCCCACATAAGAAATGGCTCGAATTTGTGTTAACGTTGTAGTAGGTGAGGAAGAGTTCATCATACCCGTGCCAAACTTGTTGCATTTTCAGACACAACCTCAAACTTGTACACTGAGAGCCATGAATCGTGCCCACAACTATATTTCGATCGTTGTGTCAACAATCTTCAAAATGCTTGTCACGACTATTGAGGACAGGACCGATGCGCTTACGACCGTAGTTGATACGTTGAGATATCGTCGCATCAACAATCCCGGGTTACTATCTGTTACGATGCGATAGTTCAGCCAGCTCACGCGAGGATGTGGTAGCGCTCGTTGGTTTGCGCGATATAGCTGCTGATGGCCGCTGCGCGTATCGGCTCTCGTGGCAGAGGTCATCCTCGCCGGGGGGTTAACCTCGCGGCCAGCCCCGTTGATCTGCGACACGTACCTCTTCCTCGCGGGCCCATCCGATGCCCGCAACGGCGGTGGCTACACAAACACGGCTTCTCCGCCGCGGCCGTGGGGTAGATAACCTCAAAGGCGCCGTGAGCTCGGCGTCGGCGGCTGCTGCTGCTTTCGCTACGAGGACGGGCCGTTGCAGCGCGGGTGCTCCGCTCGCGGCCCGGCCTCCTCCGCGGACTCGGCGAGCGGATCGTACGCGGAGCACTCATTTCTTTTGATTTGCTCGGGAAATGAACTACCCTGCCCGTACGCGCACAGGGCAATAATGTGCTATGCTCGTGTCAACTATCCCGTGTTTGGTTGCAGAAACGTACAATTCAATGTATAGATCTATTCGCCTTCTTATCTTTCGTTGCGAATATCATTTCAGTCATGTTTATTGCGATTTTCAATCATGATGTGATTCCCGCGGTGCATGAGACACGAGAATAATATATA
>JAPYYZ010000473.1:0-22210 GCA_030522705.1 Eretmocerus eremicus
CTGATTGCGACGGGGATCGGCGTGACGCCGTTCGCCTCGCTGCTCCAGTCCATCATGCACCGCTACTGGAACGCCCGCCACACCTGCCCCAAGTGCTCCTTCTCCTGGGCCAGCGAGATACCCGTCACCGTCATGAATCTCAGAAAGGTCCACGCCCGTGCTCGGCAATTGTCCACAATATGCTTTTCATTTTTCAACGAAAGCTCTGCTTGCTCTCGCTCTCGCTCTCCGCTTGTCCGCTGCAACTTTGAAGAATTTTGCGCGGCTTCGCGTCAAAAAATAAAACTCAATGACTGACGCGTGTGTGTGTGTGTGGCACAGGTGGACTTTTTCTGGATAAACCGGGACCAGCGCTCGTTCGAGTGGTTCGTGAATCTGCTGTCGCAGCTCGAGATGGAGCAGGCCGAGCTCGGCGCGACGATGGAGCGCTTCCTCGAGATGCACATGTACATCACGAGCGCCCTCCAGAAGAGCGACATGAAGGCCGTCGGGCTGCAGCTCGCCCTCGACTTGCTTCACGAGAAGGTAATCACCGAGTCGCACACCAGCGTCCGATACTCCCCATATGAGCAAACATCTCATACGCGCCTGGCTTGCGAGCTCGTTTCACTCGGGCTACAATCGACCCCTCGTGCCAAAGCCACTCGTATTCTCCCCTGTTCATCGCTCGAGAAACTCCAAGTGCTTCGCGGACGAAGCAAATTCAACAGTTTTACTCGGATCAATATTAATAGCAAAAAATGTCCTATATTTTTTGCGAATTCTCTTCAAGTTCCTCCTCGAACTTCCAGATTCAAAACATTCCCAGGAAACTTGCATCCTGGCAGACTCCGTCGGGACTTCCGAACCCAATCCGAGAAGTCTCCCTGATAGTCCTGACAAACTGACATCGTGAGAAAACTTCGGGAGAATTCGCAAAATATATAACTTCGAAGTGAAGAACTCTAAAATGCGGGGACCCATTCAGTTCAACTTCGAGTACCTTTATCGTAGGCACAACTCCAAGGTTCTAGATACCATTGCGCTAGACGATTAGATACTGTTCGGAAAAACCTATAAGTAATCCTACTCAACTATCTAAAAGCACAGTTTGGCCCAAAATTTTCCTCGGGTGAAATAACCAATGCCATCGAAATGGACTTCTGTCATAGCGTCAAAACGCCATGAGAGCGATGAGATGTGAATAGAATCGTGATTGCGGAGTTGACTACCAAGCTGCACGATACATGAGTTCCAAGCAATCAATTTTTATAAAATCAGAGTTGATGGTACCCTATTACTCCGACGGCTCATCAGAGATCCTTGTCGAAAATTTGAATTTGAATTAATTGCACTCTACTCGAAAAACCAGCAAAACCATGGTGCAATGACAATATAGTCCTTCGAAAATATAGATTTTGAATTAGTTATATAATCGCGGGAGATTTGAACTTGCGGGAGTTTGAATTTGGAATTGGAATTTGGATTTGGAGTATAAATTTTGATAAAATATGCGTGCAGTTTCATTGTTTGCTCACAAATTCGGCAAAAACATTTGGCTTCTGGGCGATCGCTCTAGACTGAAAGATCTTTCTTTTTGCAATACGAATCCAGAAGTGGATCAAGCGGCTCTGAAACAATAATCTCGACGGTTGATTGATGATGAATAAAATCAAAATGAACGCTGGGACTCAGAACTAACAATCAGCGCACATTGTGCAAATCCTCTGAGAAAACGAGTGATGGAGTTTATCCGCCTACGCTAAATCGAGTTGGACCGGGCCGCTGCACCGATTCAGCCTCGCGAGAACGAGCTTTAGAACTTTTCAATTTCGAGAATGGTAGCTCGTGCCCGAACTCGTCGTCATTGCACAACTCTGAAATCGCCAAAACTCCTTTTCAACTCGAGCCTGCGACGTCACGCGTTGCTGCCGCATCGGCATCGCGGAATCGTAAACTCGAGAGGCTCGAGGCACGTAGGCCGCGCAGTAGCTCCCGCAACGGCGGCATTCCGACCAAAAAGGCATCGGCAATTGGAAAAAATGTGCCCGCGGCGCTGAAAGCGAACGAGTCGTGACGATCGGCCTTACAGGCTCGGCTGCAGATTGAAATCGCTCAATCGATCCGTGTGCGTGTGCATTTCGCAGGAGAAGCGGGACCTGATTACGGGCCTGAAGACGAGAACCAACGCGGGCAGGCCCAACTGGGACAAGGTGTTCAAGCAGCTTCAGGATCGCAAAAAGGGCAAGGTCACGGTGTTCTACTGCGGCCCGCCCCAGCTCGGCCGCATCCTCCGATACAAGTGCGACCAGTTCGGATTCAACTTCCGCAAGGAGTCTTTCTGATCTGCGTTTGTACTTACATAAAAATCGCTTGCGACCAAATACCCAAGCACACCAATTTTGTCCCCGACTCGCCATCCAAGTCGCCCTCTCGTCTCACGCAACGCACTGCAACTCCAAGATCTTCAACATCGAAAATGCACGTCGAAACAGCGAAATTATAAGCCACGTGAGGATACATTCGACTTTCAAGAGCCAACTGCCAAATTATTGAGCCATTGCATTGGAGAGAATCGACTTTTTGCCATATCTTTTCGGGAATTTAGCACGACGCGAATCTTGACGGTTGATCAGCATCGGGTGTTCCAATGTCATTCGACTCACTCATTCCATAACTCATTGAGAAATGATGAACAATTTTTGTATTGCTTGCGTAACGAGTTCAATTATGATACTTATACTGTAACTGCATTCATTACGCAAGCATCCAGAAATTTTTCATCCAGAAAAATTTTTCCTCGGGAGATGATCTTTGTGAGATTCATGGATAAAAATGGATAAAGATGTAAATTTGCGATAGCCACATCGACGCGAAAACTATCTTTTCAAAGAGAGGTAAAAATGAGCTCGATTTTATAAAATTCATCGCAATAGGTTGATTGACAATATTGTGCAGCTTTTGAAGGCCTACTTGCGCCACGGAGATTCAAGACAAAAGCCCGAATATCTCGGAAATAAAATTTGATAGGGATCTAAAAAAATCATGAGCTCATTGCAATTCTTGGCAAATGTCGAGTGTTCCAGTGAAGGTATACCTATCATTAAGTATGATTTCAATGATTCAGCCACCATAAAGCCATCATAGGTAAGATGGTATGTAAATATAAGCACTGATCAATAAAAAAGACTAGAAACTGATAAAAGTGTTCAAATGGGTATCTATGATTCATTCATCGTGAACAGGTTTCATGAACTCTAAGAATGTGCATTCAATTCGATATATAAGCTCATATGATAGTTTCTCTCGTTACCAATCAAAAATGTGTGAACTCATTTTCCCTCGGTAAGCCTCCTCGTCCATGCAGCAAAACAGCAAAAGAAGGTACGTCAAGTTCACACATATGTGATCACCAAATTTTGGACAAATTGTGTGCATAACTCTCGAGGCTTCGTCGGACAGTTTTCTATGTGAAAGTAGGTGGTAAATTATCATATTTCTGAAACTTTCACTCGATTGGTAACTTTGAGTTTTGAAATTCACAAAAAAGTCTCCTTCACACCGTTTTCAAGAGCGTCATAGAACCGGTGTGGAACATTGTACCAAAATTTCGAGGGGGAATCATTTTCCATTTTTATATCAGCTATCAAAAAAAGTTCATTCCAGAGCCTTTAAGCTGATCACTCACTCTGCAAGCCAAAAACAGAAATAACATTTATCTGCAATTTTTTGGACATTCTCAAATGCCCACCACCTAGATAACTGTGGATACTCTTGTACCCAAGTCGGTTCGTTTTCTTTTCATCCTGTGGTAATGATTTTCCGTTTTGAACGTCAAAGCTAGTACGAAAGGGTTCAAATTATCGCAGTTCCAATTGTGCTTTCTAGGTCAAAAAATATCCAATTGCGTCTGCCAGTGCTCTAATTTGCCTGCCGCAATCTCAACGAAATTTACCATAAATATTCCCGTTCTAGTGTGATGCGCATTATAAATTACCCAACTAGCATTCTTTATAATAAGAAAATTGTTCGACACCCTGGTTCAATCCCTATTCAAATGACAGACAAAACCCATTAGAATTCTTTCGCAACTAAATCTACTCAAGCACAATCAAAAGCGCAAGTGAAGTATGAATATTGATCAAATTACCGCCAATTATACTACGAAACGATGCGAATGTTGGCAGAAATTAGTTTCCAGGATGAAGACGTTTATCGCCATGCAGGGTTCAACAGAAGATACGTTACACAAGAGATTTTCTCCGGACACATAAAATTCAACTTTATTCATATCGAATAGTATGTAGTGATCAATTCCATAAATATAGCAAAAAGATTATTTCCCGAGTCACCTGCCTCATCGGTATAAATATCTATATTAAGTACATTTCAAAGGACTCTCAAATCAGAAGTCCCTGGTAAAAAAAATCGTGGGATTCTCGGAATTAACGAATACTTTTTGGCAGAGATTCCAAGTTCCATCGCAATAACGCATTCTTTAATCAACAGGATACATCACACATCCAAGCGAGTGCAGGTACTTTTGGCAGGAGAGAACATTTTCATTCCTCTCTCTAGGGCTATAAGTCCTTCTGCTTTGACTAAAATCATCTATGAGGCACGTATATACTATTAATTCTCATCAGTTTGCGAAAATGACGATTTTGGATCCGCACCGGGCGGAATGTTTACGTTCCGTGCGTATTATGTCAAAAATATGTAAGTACATAACATCCTCGTAATAAAAGCATCTCTCTGACTAAAATCATTTATACATTTATAAAAGCTGTAAGATCAGATCTTTGGTAAGACTAGTTTTTGAAGTGCTCTGAGTCATATCAATCCACCTGCTCCACGAGCGAGATCGATGTAAGTAGCTCCTATCACGACAAATTTTCATCGAACAACTTACGTAGCGCATCATCTTTTATACTTGGACTCCAAAGATTATGGCGCCAACTTGGAAGCCATAATATTCGTATTCTTAGGACTTTTTCTATTCTCCCTTCCCATTCCGTTGACACTGATTACGTTAAGAGTAATCCACGGTATTCGAGCACATCAATCTCTCTCTTTTTTAAGAGTCAGTACTCATCAACATCAATGCTTGATTTACGTAACTAACTTCAAACTTACAAGGTGGTTGAATCCAAGGTTCTCCATCTACTTGCATAGGACAGGGGTTTTTCAGTAACATCTGAAGAAAAGATATAAGTCATGCTTTAGCTCCATGACATGTGAATAGATAGTGTAACCTCGCCTATGGGAATCAATTTCTATACCTTCACTTTATTTGCTTGACCGAGCCGGAATGGTTGAGATAAACCAACTTGCAACTGGGCCATTTGGAATGAAGAATAAATAGCCACAACTTCCAGTTTCTTATCACTAATGCTTTGTTGTCCTATTTGTTTCCCTGTAAAATTATAGTTTTATATAAACTCTTCCCGATGTCTTGAAAACTTTGAAAAAGAATCAAGAAATACAATAATAAGTCATACCCTCTTGATTGATATTCCATAAATCAACGCCAGCCCCCCATGATGGAATATTTAAAATGACGACACTTTCAATTGATGGTAGTTCTACTTTTTTGCCATCAAGATATACTTCAATTCTTTCGTTCAAATCCTTGAATTCTCTTTCTACGACTTGTTGAGTTCCAAAACATAAATACAGAAGCTAAAATCATGAATTAGACACATTATCTCTGATATTTTCTTAGCTCTATTTAATTCGTACCTTATTGAAGATGCGGTTGCTGCAAATATAATAGCGGCTTTCACGAGTGCGATGGAAATTCCAAGTTACTTGTGCGTCCACACCAATGCTCAGGTAATTATACATATTTAAAGACTTTTTTTGAGCTCTAAATGATCCCAACCCTTTTTTATTATCTATCACGACGGACCATCTTATTGGGAGAATTAGAATGTGATCAGATGTAGATCATTCATAACTGGATATTACAATCGGATATGCTGAATACCTGTCAAGTGTCACGGTGTTGGCAACTTGAATAGCTTGCAGTACACAAGATACATCTGAATCAGGATCATATTCTTTTCCCCAACCCATGACCCTTGACAAATCATTGCCTGTCCCTAAAGGTAGGATGGCCACAGCTGGTACTGGCTGAAAAAATTGCAATACTTTCATTGATAACAAACTAATTGTAAGTCAGGAATTGAGTGTTAGAAAAGTTTCTCAAATTACATTCAAATTCAACTTTTGGATAGCGTCCAATACCCAAGCTATTGTTCCATCACCTCCTGCTACCAATAGCCTGTAGGGGGTATCCTTCAGGAGTCTACACCATTCAAGCGCAGCAACAGGATCTCTCTCTGAGAGGTCAATCACTTGACTTGGATTCAGTAGCCCACGAAAAGAGGATAGAATTGTAGCTCCATCATTGTTCCCTGACTTTTTATTTGCTGCAGTATGAGATGAATATCCAGACGAATTCGGAGGCAGCATAGAAAACAATTCCCCATCATGTAAAATCATTAGAATGAAATTCAAAGACAAAAACAATCATCAGCTCTTTGAATTTAATAATTGGTCTTGGGGGAGAAAACAGATGATAATACCTATGACTATGATTGGATTCCAATGAGGCCATGAAGGTGGACTGATAGATCTGATAATCAAACGATGTCGAACACTGTTATATTTACTAGCTGCTTCAATGCAATGTGGGGGAATAATCATATTTTTAAAAGTACCAAAATCACAACAATCCTAGAACAGGGAAGTAGCTAGTTGAATATTCTTGGCAGGATCTAGTTATAAGAAGATGTAAACCAAACTCACGTCAGTAATGGCTGGCTTGCAAATTTCATGAGCACATCTATGACACCAGCAACACCACCAGTCTAACAAACCAGGTTCAAGACTACATTCTTCATCGCATACATCACACATCGCTACTAATGGCAAGTTCCCTGTAAAATATAGATTTGTGATGCACTTTGAAATTCTTTAATCTCCTCAGTATGACTAAAATATTTTTGATCAGTCACTTTCTTTAATTAGTTTTTTAAATGACCACACACCTCTGATCCAGTGATGCTTCATTGATTTTTGACCAACTGTGAGAGTAATTTCTTTGCACTTCAGGTTCCTATCAGCTTTTTTCATGCATTCATGATCAACATAAATTCCACAACAATCACAAAAATATCCATTAGTTGTCATTAAAAAGGATTCGCAGACACTGCAGAAATATGCCTGTTGAAGAAAATATTATAAGGATCAAATTAATGCTGGAACTCATAGTCTAAAAATCAGATATCACAATTTCAATTCACCCTTGATGTCCTCTTGACTATTTGCCAATTGTGTTTTTTTCTATCTCTGATGTGGACATTGAACTCTCCAATTAAGAATTTCACAACGTTGATAGTCACAACAAATATGATCATTGTTGATACAGTTGGAACTACACAACTATACAATCCATCAGTCCACATGATCAATGATTTTGATACTCTGACTGTAAACAATCAAACTTTGGGATTAAGATGATGGCAAAGTACTCTCAAATGGATAATTCAACATTTATAGTTTAATCCAGTTGCTGACGGGCGAAACATGTTCATTTTGAGAACATTGATCCAAACTCAATGGAAACTAGAATTAGAATTGCTTCAAATAAGATTGTAAATTATCATTGATTCTTCAACTCCTTAATCAAATTATTGGTGTCATTCTTACAGACATGTCCATGAGCAAATCCAGCGAAACCTTGTTTAACCTCACTCACCGTTTACACAACTAAGATGTCCCGATGCCTGAAGAACTTTTTGGAAGTATACCAAACATCCATTTTACTCTGGTAAAACTATGACTTTAGAATTTCTAATAATGCCTCACATAGTAATTTGACCAGTTGAAAACTCCTGATGCATCCCGTGTAGATGACAAGTAATCGATACCACGGACGCGGATCAAAACAATTCTCAGCTGAGCAGAAAGCAGACGACTCTTTTTACGCATAACAACCTACGTACATATATAGATATACTTACATGCGGAGTTCTACGCATCACCAGGTTCACGACGTCGCGTTTTGTTCTATAATAAATAGGAGTCTTGTATACCCACGAACGCGTTAATTTTTTTATTGCATCTGGATGTTGGATCTCAGGTGAGCACGAATTAAATAGATACACGCAAATATATTCCAGGAAGGGAGACATTCTGTGGGGCCTCTACTTGACACCACAAGTCAAGTTACGCGTGAACTAATGCCAGCAGATATTTCCATGATAAAAATGCTCTGGAAGTTTTTGACAAATATAGATAAGTGAACATACATTTCTGCACTGGACCTTGTAATTCATTATTTGATGACCTCTTCATCATTTACAAGATTCACTCTTTTCCCACCCCCATAACCTCAAAATTAGCTTCAATGAACAGTATCAGAGACACATAAAATCGGTGAGCTGGAAACAGCTTTGGGACTTCTATTGCCACTCATGACAGATCCACTAATACAAATCAATTATGGAAAGAATCTGTATTTCTTCTAGTTCTTCAAAAATGAGTCAGATGCCATTAACAATGCCTATTGACTTGTTTTTCCTTCTTTCTATGGAAATCATTGCAAAACAATTTAATCACTATCACTCATGATCGTCCTTGATGAATAATCGTTTTATTTTGATCAATAATGAACTTATAGAATCAATTGTTTGCAACTTGAAATGTTTAGATATTGTCATGGCAAAGGACAGCAAAGCAGCTTTAAAAGGAGCTAGAGAATTCTTGAAACAAAAGGAGTATGCTGCTGCTGTCAAAGTATGCAAGAAAATATTGAAAGAAGACAAGCGCAATTACAATGCTCTTGTTTTAATGGGAGCTGCTATGCGAGAAATTGAAGACTTGCGAAATGATGTTCCAAATGTTCTCAAAAAGGCTACTGACATCCAACCAGACAACCCTCTAGCTTGGCATGGATTACTTGTACATTTTGAAGCACAACCTGATACCAATGAGTCTTGGACTGAACTGGTTCCAATTTATAATAAATCAGTGCAACTAGAAAGGTACTGTGACAACTCATCTCTTTTGATCCTTACACTGAGCAATTACTCCTTTTCAGTGATCCATCAAGAATATCACAGTATTTGAAAAATTTATTAATAATACTGCTGAAATTGAATGATGAAAGAGCTTTGACCAAGAGTATTGAAATGTTAATGAAATTGAGGAAAAATGAAAGCCTTGAAAAGAATATAGCGAGACAAGTTAATGAAGCCTTAGCATCCATATTTACACAGTATTCAAAACTCTTCACCGCTTATGATGAACTCCTTGAGCAAATCCTGGCTTGTATAGTAGAAGATGAAGATTGCTCCAACAAACATGAGTATTATAAGAAGTACCTCAAACATTTATACAGAGTTGAAAAATTTGATCAACTCTTACATGAAGCTATAAAGATGCACAAAATATTTACTCAAGATATTTATCCACTAGGTAATATTGAAATTGTTATCAGGAATGGTGGAAAATATTACTTGAATACGAATTTTTCCAGAGTGGCTCTGCCGAGTATATGCAGAAACAACGATTACTTACGGGAAATGTCGAGAAATTGACATAAGCTTTTTCTATGAAACTCTACTAGATCATGACCCAGAGTCTCTTCTTGCTTATTTTGCAAAGGCAGTGCATTTGTATGATGCTGGAAATTTCGTAGATGCTAGAAATATTCTAAGTCATCTAGTAAATGCAAAGCCAAAATGGTTCCATGCATGGCTTTTACTATGTAAAATAGACATCACACTGTATTGTTGGGAAGATGCAGAGTCAGCTGCTCTTCACGCTCTGAAACTTATACCAGAGGGTGATCCACATAACTTACAAGGTGTTATCAGTTTACTACTTCTTGAGTCTCTTGTTAAGAGTTCCAATCCTCTGAAATGGAAAAAAGCTGAAACAAAGTTTGATGAAGTAAGGTGGTATATTAAAATTATTACAGTGGATTTTTCAAGTTTTTTCTAATATTTGATTCATGATTTCAATAGCTGTGTGATGATTCAAGTAAAAGTTCTATCCTTCGTGCTCATCTGTATGTACAGCTGGAGAATCCTCAAGCCAGAAATTTAATTGAAATTTTAAAGAATGACACAAGTACCAAGACTGAAGCTATAGTCTTACATGCCATGCTCCTATTACAAGAGAAGCACTTAGAGGAAGCTGCAGATGTACTGGGTTCTGTATTGGAGACATCTCAAGCATGGTTAACTTTAGGAAAGATTCACTGGGAAATGGCAGATTATGGGCACAGTTTGATGGCGTTCTTGAAGGGAATTCAAGCAGATTCGCACAACTGGGAATGTTTAGTTTATTTGGGACGTTATCATCAAGAGCACACAAAAGACTATGAACGGTCAAGGAAATGTTTTCAAAAAGCTCTGCAAATCAATCCAAATTCTGAATTAGCTGGAATAGGCTTGAGTTTAGTGCACAGGTTCTTAAAAAATTCAGTTAGTATTCCTCATCTTGCTCTTTTCAAAGTAAAATTGTGACAATCTTCGCTTATTTAATATCGATTTTCAGGTAGCAAACTCGCAGTTCTTGGATCAGTTAACGAGTCAAGGTAAGGGACCAAAATGGGCGTTTATTCAACTTGGTCTGCAAAATCTTGAACAGCGTGATCCAGCGAAAGCAGTCTCGATCCTTCGTAATGCTGTGAAGACTGACCCAACAGACAGGTCAGTAATCTCACTATTGATTCATCTAGCTCAGTTCAGAAGCTTGTCAAAGTAAGAACATTTGAAATTTTAGTAACTGCTGGGAATGCTTGGCTGACGCATATTTGGCTCGAGGCGCTCACTTGTCTGCCATGAAGTCATATGAAAGAGCTTCACAGTTGAACCCAGACTCTGTCTATTCGATGACGCAACTAGCTAACATCAAGTTGGTGAGTCTTATCTCGATGTCTTTACTCAGAAATGCGATGAATCCAACTACTCGAGGAATATTATCCGCAGTTGGTGGGACAACTGGCTCTGGCAAAGGACGATTTTTCTAGTGTTCTACAAAAATGTGGAGACAATGCCGTGGCTCTGAAAGGATTAGCGGAATCTTGTTTCAAACTTGGGAAAGAACATTTTGCTTGTCAACTGTTAGCCCGAGCTCGAGACGATTTCCAAGAAGCTCTCGATAGTTTGACTAAAGTGATTTTACAGAAAAAGGACTTGCTATGCATTTGGAAATTGTTAGGTGATGTATGCTATCACGTCGCATTATTGCCTCAAAAGTATTGTCATCTTCTCGTGGTGCCAGGGCTCATGAATTCAGAATCTCAAGAGAAAATGACTGTAGCTCAGCAAGAAATATTCCTACTTTCAGTACGGTAGGTCTATTATACAATAATTCCACAATACAAGTCTTGATAGCACTTGGTGTAGAAGGAGATGAATAACTGAGAAACGAAAATAACTACGATGAACTATTTCCTGTATCTCGTGAAAGACGCTCGAACTAAAAATGTGATCAGTTTTAAAGACAAACTTTTCTAACTTGAATCTTCCATAGTCAGAACTATTAAATCCTTATCTTACATTGCAGATGCTATTCAAGAGCGTTGAGCATGTCAAGACATTCGTCTTTCCTATGGCATGATTTAGCTCGCTCTTACCTGGCTCAAATACTTTTGGATGCCACTAATGAGCGTGAAAAAGTTGCCAATAAATGCTTAGCATCTGCCAAAGAGGCTGTGAAAAGGAATCCCGCTTGTTGGACCCACTGGAATCTCCTAGGAGTAATTTGTATGTTGAGTGATTTCAAGAACTATGCCCTGGCACAGCACTGTTTCGTCATGGCATTAGATAAAGAATCGAATCCCGTGTCCTGGACCAATCTAGGCACATTGTATCTACTTTTGGGTATTGTTCGCGCATTCTCAGCCACATTTACTGATAGCCTGGCAGAAATTTCACAAGTATTACTGGTATCTTTGAACCTTTCAGGTGAACCTTATCGCGCTAATGAAGCTTTCTCATGGGCACAAAAGACAGATCCAGCTTACATCAATTGTTGGATAGGTCAAGCTTTCCTAGCAGAGACTTTGTCCAAAAAAGATGCCATGGATTTGTTCAGACACGCCTCACAGCTTGGCTATCATCACGAAGCTGTCACTGGTTATACTCATTGGGTGATCAATACGATAAGAGATCCAGAGGCTAAAAAAGATTCGCTTTGTGCGTACGTCATTGAAAAAATGCATGCCGTGACGGTCGCATCTGACGGCATCAACTGGTACACAGGTAATATCTATACACAATCTGGAGAGTAAGAAAAATGTTCATTTTGATAGCTTCCTAACATGAAGAATCGTTTTGTACCCTTGTGATCCGTAACATTCGCGTCGGTAAAAAGAGTTCGGTACATATTCGAAATACCTCATCTTCGTTTTGCATTCTCGAATATACACTATCCCGGATTATCCGTCATAACTAATGGATAATAGGTACGCTCGAGGAATCAGCTCTACAGTCATCCCTGTTTCTACGCAGTCAATGCGTTCCGCAAAAGTACCGCGCAAAAAAAATCGCGTATCAAAAAACATTGCGCTCATAGTAAAAATGGTGATTGGTTACACGCTAAATCTTCATTGTGATTGTACTCAATAGAAAGTATTGAATATCGACAACGCAACATCCAATAAGAGTAATTTATCAGAGTACCTCAAAGATTTTTCATTAAAAAACCAGTAAAACAAATTTGTTTGTGATCGTCTTTGCGCAAATGAGTGATTCGTGCACTGGATACTGACTTTCATTTGCTCACAGAAGTTTACAAAACATTTCGATCCTCGGGCGTAATGATTTCCGTCTCTCGTGATAATTTAGTACATTGCCTTCGGCTCGGGTCTAAGAATATCACTCAGAATGCGAGAAGCAGTATTTTCCGTCGTCTGTTCTATGAAAAAGTGCCATTTCCGCACAGTTCTTCGACTTTCTTTCCCAGACCAGACGACGGAAAAATAGTATTCGACACTTGGGCGGGTGTTTTCCACATCGTCGTGATAATTCGAACCCTCGCGTACGGCTGAGGCGAGAGAATATCACTCGATCTGCGGAAACCAACTTTCCCGCCCTTGTATCGAAAACTGCTATTTCCTCTTCGTTTTATTTTCCTGCAGTTCTTTGTAAGCTGGTATGGTCAATTAGCATTCAAAATTGAATTTCATGTTGCGGTCACCGGAAAACCTAACTCTAATGTTTCATCAATCGTTTCTCGTTACTTGATCAAAGATCTAGTTACTGATTTTTGACTCCGAGTTCGGTCTGAAAATGGTTCTTCGGGTCGAAAATGGCGTCATTATTTCTATTTTAGATTCAGAACTGCGTATAATCAATAGAAATTCCCGCATCAAAGCGGGGATGGTATCAATTGTGAATCTGCAAAAATAAGTTTTGCTGAAAAACAAATCATTTCGAAACCGTTTCGAAATCGTTTTAAAACCATCCTCTCAGAATTTCGGACCACCCCGTGCGAGAAGTAACATTCCCGCACAATTCGACAACGTGCGGGAACGCATTCCCGCACTGTTTTCGGTGCGGAAATGTACCATCAACGTTCAACTTTACGCACAGAGTTGCAAAAAAGGTGAACACTCAAAATTCTTCGGGCGAAAATGCTTCAACAGCCGTATTCTATCGAAAATGAGGGAAATATTATTGATGCGACTCCTATTTTTCCACATCTGATGCGAAGCTGTTGGAGTTGGTGAGGTTCAACGCGACTCCAATAATTCTGAAATTGATTATCACGCAAGCCAATTTTCAGCCTTATGCGTGTTATTGTCAAAATACATGAACGTGGATCAAAAGTGGCCCGGGAAATATGATGATTGTTTTCAACATTAGCAGCGAGACCTTAACAAGGACATTTTAAAAAATTGTGCCGGATGCTCTAAGTGATTGGCACAGAGACCAATCCAACAACAATTTCAAATTTTTATTTACTTGAAAAGATTGTTCGACCGTCTGTGCACATACTATTTCATACTGAGTTGATCTTTATCTTTGCTGTCTACAGTGCACCTGCCCAATGACACATACGCTTTGAATGCATACGGACTTTTGCTGGAACGACAAAAAATGTACAAACCAGCAGCTGATAGATTTTCCAGCGCTTTGAAGTACGTCCAAGATCCCAAGCAGAAAGATGCATTGAGTATAAATTTAGCTCGTGTCATGTTACATCAAGGCCAATACGAAGACGCGGTAAAAATTTGCCTATCTATAAAAGAAGCTAGTTTTGCGTCCCAGATCCAATTAGCTCTTTCTCTATTCAAGGGTGAGAATGCAAATCTTATGATAAACTTTTAACGCGCGGAAAACTCGCAATAATTCTTCTGAAAAATGTTTCTTAGCCGAGCATTTTAAGGAGTCTTATGAAGCATACGAGGCAGCTCTGCACTGGTTAGCAGATAACGAGACGGATAAAGCACACGTTCTTTGTGCAATGGCAGCCATGGCTTACATGTTCCAAGAGAGCAACGACGCCAAGACTCTGCTCTTTCAATCTGTTAGCATTAAGCCTCCAATAATGTCCAGCTTGTTAGCATTAGCAGCACTGGGGATGCTGGACGGGGATAAAAATCTCACGCAACTTGTATTAAAAGAGTTGAAATCTCAAGATGACCATTTGGAATACAAACACCATGTAGCTAAGATGATTGCATACTCATATTTGATTCAGAATGACATGGAAGGCGCTTCAAGATTAATGTGCAAATATGTCCATCGTTATCCAGGTGCGCTAGGTTTTGATGTCATGGATAATTTTTCGCTTCGCCTATAAATTATTTGACAGGCCTGAATTCTACGATACAATATTCATTTTATTTTATTGTGATCATGTAATTTGTGTAAATTAGAGTCAGTATTCAGCATGCTAAGACTTGAAATAAATATGAACTAACTCAAATTTCAATCTTGACCATTTTTGACATTTCCATTTACAGATTCATCTGAGCTGTGGACTCAATTAGCAAGAATATTGCTTATAATGAGTGACTTAGCGTTCAACAGATGTGTTGACAAAGCACTCTTTTTGGGCAGAAATTCATCAAGTGAACAAATAGCAAAAATAACGTGCATGTCGTCTTTAAGTAAGCTTATTACACTGAATTATACAGAGGGCCTTAAATCTGTCCTAAACACAGTACACTCTTTCCCAAGTAATGTGGATAGTTGGTCAAATTTAATCGCTGCTTTGTTACCAAGGTACATCATATACTCATACTACGAAGTTCTACAATTATAAATTCATTCTTCTCATATTGCTATGTATGCAATTTCCAGATGGAGTAAACTGTCTCAGTCTAATGCACACTGGTTAATGGTACTGGCATCGCGAGTTCGTAACAATCTAGTATGTACGAGGAGTATGGAGCAATGGTTGTTAAAGAATGAAAAGCAAGCAAACGATATTGCTTATTGTTGACGCAGGTATAAAATTCTTCCATTTTCAACAACATGTACACAAAACTAAATGCAAAATCTTGTTCATTCAAAACGATGATTTCTCAAATAAAAAGAAATAATTTTGTACGGCAAGCCATGAGAATTATTCTGAAGGACTGAGAGATGAAAGGACGTTGACTAAGAATCAAAAATTACCTATCATCTATTGATTCAAAAAATTAAATCGCTGTATTTGCTTCGGATCTGTCGTACCCCCTGTCGTTCCTGGGAAATCTGTCATTGTAATTGTTTCTAGCGCCAAACCGTCGTCTCGTAGGTTCTTGCGTTCCTTGTCTCTCCCACGGTTTTGTTTGGTTTCTCATTTGCTCAATAGTCGATGTGAGATGACTCTCCAACTCCTAAAAAGCATAAGAACTCATTTACTCCATCTCCAGAACTCGATTCAACTTGATGGGTATTATTGATCATCACCTCATCCTGAACATAGTCGTGAAGTTTGATCTCATTCAATAATTTAACAAGATCGTGAGTCGCTGGTAAATTTTCATCCTCCACAAGCTTATCGACTTTGTCAATCTGGAATGAAAGGAATCAAGATTATAATCTAATGGCCAAGATGTGTATCAAAGATGATCCTTCCGAACTTACGGTGTCCTTGAAGTAGATTTGTTTGCGTTTATTTGCATTATCGGCGTTTAACGTATCTCTAAAGTAGACCATGATTTCGTCGACTCGTTTTAATGCTGCGAAAGCTTCCACCTTGATGCATCTGATATCAATGTAACGCACAAATCTACATAACGTAACGATCTCCAATGCAACATCTGGAGCATTCTGGTTCAATGCCAATTTAGCTGCTGCAGAGATAGCCCTTCTGGGAATGTCAAAGCCCCTTTCTTTGATTTCTTTCAATAAATTGAGAATATATTCATAACTTTCCTTTGTGTTCTGAAAAACATACCTTCATTTTAGAATCATTATTGATAAAATCACGCATTACTAGCAATTTGACTGTTGCAAGTTCATGATGGGATACAGTAGTGGGAACTCCCTAACTTGAAAAGTTTCTTTGCGTGAAATTTCGATCAACTCGAGTTACATCAAACACGAATAACACACGCATTATAAATTCAAGTCGAATCAAAGTCGAATCGAGTAAAATCTCTGTAAAAGTTTTTTCTAGCAAAATCGTCGCAAATACATGACTGTTTCGACCACTTCTTCGTAAGGAAGTTGGGGCGGGATAAATCCAGGGGCTTCTTCCCAGACTTTCAAATTGCCTTCTACACAAAATGTCGAAGACCAGAAGTTTTATCAAGATGCTCTCAATTAGTTTTCAATTATGAGCACTTCTGGAGAGCATGCATTTGCACCCAAAATGTAGAACACTGGATGATAAATCCGAGGCATCTCATCTTCATCTTAGTCAAATTCTGTCTCTTGGTTAATTTGAGACTAGCGCCCGGACGACACGGAAAAGCCTTCGCGCCAAGTGAGGGACATATGAGACGCCTTGCTGAGCCCCAACAAATTCCAGAACGATTCTAGATTTTGGCGAAAAACAACCGACGTGAAGTGAGAATGTCAATCTACCAGAACTTCTTATCACGCGTTTAGTCAGACTCCTGGAGATTCCTGCATTCAATTCGTGATAGAAATCGCGAATCGGATAATTTTAGATAAAACCTGAACTCATTTCAGCGGTTCAGAGAGATCAGTCCGAGATGCCCTTGATCCTGACTTACAATATTATAATATTAGCTTTATTCGATTATTAGAGCTTACAGCTAGGACGCAGCTGTCAGCTCGGACTTTTCTCTCTTTCTACGAAGCACTAGAAAGACAGGTCCGAGCTAGCTGCCAGCTGCTGGCTCGAAAACCGAATAAACCTATTGAAAAAGACCACAAACAATTGTATCCTTCCAGAGTTTCATTGCAGGTTTAAGGTGATGTGAAGAGGGCATGAAGTAGATGATATGAAAGATCATAGGATTGGACTTTGAAGGGGGAGTCAAGATCGTTTCGATTTTTTAAAATATTCTCACCTCTTTGAAGCATGCAGTTGTAACAAGGATGAATGGGTTCCTTGGATGAGCGATGCCATTGACATTTTTATTTTTTATAATGTCATAAACTTCTCTCACATCTGCATATCGTTTATGATTGTACAGCATATCCATGAGCAGCTGGTAAGTCATGATTTGATCAAAAAAGTTCTCTAATTCTGGATCTTTGAATGCTTTCAAAGCAAGATCTACTTCGTCAAGATGATAAAAGGCTCTCATTGCAACTGTGCCAAACACAAAATTACCAAACCTCAAATTATTTTGAGAATTGTACTTTTTCATCATCTCATACAGAAGTTCCAAATCTTCTTCTTTCTTCTGAACAAGATGCAGCATAGTTTTCAAATCTTCTGTGAAAATCATAGAACCATCCTGCTTATTGATAAATTCCTTCATCTTTTGGAAGAATAAATGATCAACTCCAACAAATTGAGATTTCACATAGTCTCTAGCATTGAGATATCCACTTACTCCCATGGAATTAGGAGAGTACAGGTGTCTCACAGCTGAAAATGAAAGAATTCTAATTACACATTGTGTAAACAAGGGAATTGCGTGCCTGCATCTATACTTGTGAGAATCAATCATATTCTAGCCTAGTCACACAATCTCATAGCAAAGAAAGATTTGAGATTAATTAATATTTGAATACCACGAAATTTGCCACTTCTTCTAAATATATCATGTCATGGATTGTTTACTAAGAACATAAAACCTTCTTTTTTTGAATTGTGTGAAGATTACTGGCATGTTGAGGATTTGTGATCATTTTCCAACTTTGTTAAAAATTAGAATAACAGTTTATTGGAAAATAATTTTTACAAGACTTTTGCTGGAGTTATTGAAATTTCAGCATAATGAACATACTGATATTAGTGTCTGTTTTTCAACAACCATGCGTCCCAATGTTTTCCCCTTCATGTTTTTGGAGCATTAGACAACATGAGACATTCTCCTTCAGCTAGCCTGCAACCTCCCAATGTGGCAGTTAACAGGCCCTTATTGGTTACATCTGAATCACTTACATGCCAGAGGAATCAAAACTCTGATAAGAGATTGTGAACGACTTCCTATTACCCTTGCCAGCATCCCTAATTTTACTACACATTCAAACAAGGTTAAATTTTTACTATTCAGAAGCAACAGTAGCTTTAATCTACTGACTGAAAATAATTTTGATTGGTATGGTCTGAAGTTACGAAAGAATTTACGCATGGAGTCACATGCAACGATCCCAGTGGTCATCTTCTTGGTGGATGTGGCATGCTTTTTTCCAAATTCCGTTGAATGATCATAACGTTGATTCTTAGTACAACAAGAGACAACCGGCAATTTTCCTACACTTAATTTCTCACGTAACATTGAAAGCGCGAAAAGTGTGGACCAATGTCCGTCGAATGATCAAAATCAGATCCACATTGGTGAGTGATCGTTCGCTACCATTCGCTACTACGATGCTTCATTGTCATACTTTGTGCAGCAATATTCCGAAGTCCACGGGCGGCGGATTAATTTTCTTTGAGGATTTGTTGCATTATACTTTGCTACTGATTACATGATCCATTAGATACCAGCTACACGCGTTGAGAAAAGATTGAGGTTATGAAAAATTCACTCACCAGTGCATACGAGTTGCTTGACGACATTCTTTCCGAATAGATTGAAGGATGTTTTGGCAACATTACTGATGCACATAGCCATGGTATAGTTTGAGATACACCGTGTGTAACGATGTATTATAAAGAGAAACAATTTTACAACAGATTACAGGATCCTCACACGCGTTCCGGCAACTTAACGCACAAGAGAGACCAAAGAGAGACCTCCCCGATCGTCGGCACAATGTGCGGGCACACGCGGGCAGGGGGCAGGGGCAGACCTGGCTGTGGGTAGGGCACTAGTGTAGGTTAGTGCGGGCACATGTGTATGCAGAAACTGGGACCGGCCCGGGCCGGATTAGGCGATCCAGCCGGCGCCCGGCACAATTTTCACGGCACAATTCTGTCACCACGACAGCCTATCTTCCATCGTTGGAGCAAAAGAGAGAGACTGATGATCTAGTGACCCTAGGACAGGGTCTTTCTCTCTTGCTCCAATGCAGAAGGATAGGCCGGTTGGTGACAAAATCGTGCCTTCAAAATGCAGCCGATACGGCAGATGATTGGGGGACCCTGGCTATGGCACCATAGGGCCGCCATAAAAGCTCGGATTTGAATACAAGGTCTGAATATCATTACGAAATCGCAGGAGTCATACCTGATGAATCAAATTCACATCGTGCGCATATAAGAAGCATAGAATAGTATACTTCCGTTCTGTGCGCGTACGTCCATTTCGGGGCCTAGGGTAGTTTATTTTCCTCGCAAAGCGAGAAAAATAAGTTCTCAGGGCCCGAAATGGCCGTGCGAGCACAGGACGTATCTATATTTTTTGATCACGAAAACCCTAAAATCGCGTTTGAACGAATCAATTTTTGGTTAGGGCGATGAAAAGACAATTTAAGGCGAGGCCGTAATGCCCTCCCTGCGACCCCCCCCCCCCCCCCCCCCCCCCCCCCCCCCCCCCCCCCCCCCCCCCCCCCGCCCCCCCCCACAATTGCGTAAAATGCACCTTACAAAGCATACATATGTATACTCCACACGTCGTCTGCTCACGCAGATCGATCGTGCAGTGGCATGGTATCGAACTCCATTCGACACGTCGGAATCACATCACTTAATCCCGATTTGAGTCCGTGGCCTCGTTCTTATCAACATTCTACAGACGCACATCAAATTTCGTGCAATTTGGTTCAGTAGAAATCGAGATATTCCCGGAATGGATTTTGGGTGAGGGCGGCGGGGGGAGGGCATTACGGCCTCGCCTTAAATCGAGTCTTCGATACACTGGGCAGAAAAGTCGACTTTACGCACGGGTAATTTGACTTTCTGTCAAAATAGTATATTACGCTTCAAAAAGCGGAGACCAATGACTCCGCACTTGGATCAGAAAATACCATTTGAAATTATTCTCGAATCATTTATAAAATATCGCGAATATCTGAAGAGCAACGCGTGGTGAGATAGATCTCCCACAATCGGCGTTACTCCCAATCAAGCTTCGCTTTATCTTGGAAATCCATTGAACATTTTGAAAATTCGACAATGTCGGTATTTGACATGCTTTTGAGAGGAAGAAAAATCTCTACCTTACTGGCATTAATCAGATAATTATTTGAAACAAAGCAATATTGCAAGAACTTGAAAACAATACGGACGGCATATTGATAAAGTGCACCCCTGAGCGGAATTTAAAGTGATCCGAGAAAAGCTCTTGTAGTAATCCTGTCTATGATGTAAATCAATTTCAAGAGCTTCGCGCGGATCACTCCAAATTTTACACAGCGACGCATTCTACCATTACGCAGATTGCATTGTTTCTAATTTTTCAAAATATTGTTCATGTTTTCTTTTGAATGAATTGATGATGAATGAGGGCAAGCTAAAGCGTTTACTTCCCTGCATAAGTGGCGTTATAATAGCTCTGCCGCGCCGGAATATCCGTGTTATTGATGCTAAAATCTAACTTTCTCAATAGTTCATAGTTTGGATTTGAAATTTACTTGTGCTCGTGATGTTTTTTTTTTAAAGTGAAGATGTTATTGTATGGATCGGACGAGCAATCAGTTTTACATCGAATCATATTTGACTTTTTAATGCATCTGAGTTACGCCAATAAATAATTAGACAGGATTTTGCAGACATTTTTTGGAAAGAGAATCACAGATGAAGTCACACAACTCAATAGTTCATAATGCACTAAATGACGTCAGATGCTTTTGCTAGCTGACTCAACATCCGTTTTCCCTTTCTTGTGTTAACTGATTTTGTTTTACTCGGTCATTCAAAATCATGTCGAAATATTGAAATTGTCTGATTCATGGTTTTCATTGCCATCTCTATAAGTTTAAACAATAATAGTTCTGCATCCGAGTGCACGCCGATAGGTGCATGCACGTCCCTGCAAACTCGTGTCAAACGTTACCCTCATTAATTCAGCTCACTAGGAAACACCACAGCCTTTGGGTCATGGATTCGGCTAAAACTCTGGGAATAGTCTCTTTTTGGTGCCAAAAGATGAAATCCAGAGCCGCGGAGTCTAACGCTGAGGCGTTTTTGAGCTACAGCTTATGGCATTAGCATTGTTAGTATATCTATAGATATCTACTAATATTTTAGGCTGTATCTCAAAAACGCTTGAGCGTTAGACTCTACGGCTTTGGATATCATTTTTCGGCACTAAAAGGAGACTATTTCCAGAGTTTCAGCCAAATCCGTGACCCAAAGGTTGTGGTGGCTCCTAGTCAGCATAACTCTGCATTTTTGAGAGTGAACATATTCCAAATTAATCTGCAAATATCAAGCATAATACATCGGTGTTTTCTTCAGTGTTGCTGCCGGTACGATTACCGGTGGCTTGCTCAATCAGATCAACGGTGCTTCACCAAGCCCCATAATGGACTCATAAGGCGAACCCACGGATCCAGGTGGCCAATACAGGCCAGAACTTCCAATAGTCTTGGATCACCAAGTTACCGAAGAATCTGCATAACCGCAAACCGGAGCTATACTCACAAGGAGAGACCACACCCTTCGGGTCACCAAATCTGACCAAAATTTTTTTACAGACTCGTACCACCTAGTATATAAAGAATCTAGAGTATCTCTGTCA